>MJUU01040013.1:0-41696 GCA_002080025.1 Modiolus philippinarum
TTAGGTTTAGGCTGGACTGGACCTTTTAGGGTCATACGGAAAATTTCTAATGTTACATATCAGATTGAATCATGCCAAAATAAAAAGATGAAAATTATACATGTTGACCATTTAAAAGGGGTAGAAGGGGATGGAATTGATAACCAACTTGCCAGTGTTGATTTTTCTTTAAAAAATCTCTTCGAATCTGGATCTTCGGAATCGGTAGACACAGAAACAGAAGAAACTGAGATAGATAGTGATCCGGTACATCACGGGACAAAACAGAACAGTCCAAAATATAGTACGCGCGGTCGCCTAATTCGACCTACATGTCCATTTTCTCCATAAGTTACACAAAACTAGATTCGTTAATCTAGACTAAAACAACCAACAAGGAAGCACTTATACACAATTTACTCAGAAACACATTAGACCAATTTCATTTATTGTTGTGTTAGCAGTCAGTATTAGTCGTTTTTATAGTTCTATGATATTCTGGAGTGCCTTGGAATTTGTATATTTGTGTATTTATAACCATGGGCCATTATTATTTTGAGCTTTCGGTGATGTACAAATGTACATGGATTTCTTTTTACTATCTTTGGTGGATAGTAGGGTAATATATCTAAGATTATATTGTTAATCTGTAAATTTCAGAGGGTTTTTTAGGCATGGAATAGTAGGCTACAAACCGTCTAATTTGACTTGCTAAGGTCAACATTAAAAACATAAACCTTTCTCTAAAAATGGATTTCTTGATTTTTAGTAATATGGCTGACGCCGACATTCTTGATTATGATGAGGAGGACATGGATGCCGAAATGGGGGAATTGACAAAAGACGTCGAAAATGTCAACTTGAATAGATGTGAGGGGTTCGAAATTGAACCAATTGAATTTTTTTTCAAGCCAGGGGGCAGTATGGAATGCCCAGTTCCAAATTGTACTGATGCACACACCTTTCCATCCAGGACCAAATACCACCGTCACTGGGAGGAAAGACACATGAAATTATGTGTCACATATCTTTGTTCTATCCAAGGCTGTAAAGTGTCTTGTAGGAGGAAGTATGATTTAAAACTTCACCTTACCAGAATCCATCACATTAGTGATAAAGTCTCTCTGCAAAATTCTTTAAACAAAGCTGAGAAAAGGGTAAAGGAGAATAGAGGATTCATAAATCCTGTTCCTTTCACATACAAAAACAGACTAAATCCAGCCACTAAGACTTCCACAGTATGTTCATCAACTTCTTCAATTGCATCCACCAACACATCATCACTTGTAACTGCATCCACCAGCACATCATCATTTGTATCAGCATCCGTCTGTACAACATCTCAAGGTTTCACATCCAACTGTACAACATCTGCCATATCATCTGTCTGTTCTTCATCTGCTACATCTTCCGTCGCCAAGACATCTTCAACTGGACCTAATAAAATAACACTCTCTGAATACAAGAGCCGCTCTTTAGCAGCTACATCACCTATATCTTCAATATCTTTAAGCAGTAATAATTATAAAAGCTCTTTTGGGTATTCGTCTAAACCCGTAGTAAGTAGTGCCACACAGACTTCTACCGTGGAATACAAACCATTTACCTGGCCTCCTATTCCGACAGAGGAGAAGGAATTGGAAGAATTTTTACTCTTCCTGGACAATACAATGGATTGTATAAAAAGAACAAGACAAGTGGCACAGGACAGATTAGATGCAGTTAAGCTTGATGGGGGAAAACTAGAAGAAGAAAGGAGGAGGCGGAGAGAACTGGAACAGGAAAACAGGAGATTGATAAAGGAAATTGCAGATTTGAAATGGCAGGATAAGTATTTGGGGACATTTGAACCATAACTTAATGAACTATATCACTATGAACTTTTTTGGACTTTATATCACTGTGAACTATTTTTTGGACTTCATTATGGACTTTATTATGGACTTTATTATGGACTCTAAAATGTAACTGAAATTTTAATACCTAATATTTGTTTTATTGTGGTATAAATATTTTCATGGATTATTATAAGATATTTTAAGCAATCTAAAATTTCACTAAACAATTTCATTTTTAAAAATCTGAGGATTTAATACTTGGTAACTGTAAAATGTAACATTTTTCTAAAGTCTTTATGAAAGGTCAGTTGAGTGATTAATTTTTCCTGTTCCATATCAGTTTTTTTTATCATTGCTAAATAAGTTGTTGTATTTATCATTTAAATTTTTCTTAAAAGTTTCAATTTTAAGATTTGATAAGTTTTCTTATGAGATGATTTAACATGGTTATAATGAAGTATTTTTATATTGTTGATTATATGGTCATATTATGCTTGTTGCTATATATCTTGTATTATATTCTTTTCTAACTCTGGAATAATGTGGTTTCCCACATTATGTCTTAAGGGAGGGGGAATGTAATGGTTCCTATTTATTGTATATTGACATTGTTGTATTGAATAGTATCTAATGTAATTTATGTATTGTTTTCTCAATTTAAGCCTTCACACGGTTCTTTAACCGTTTGGGCTTCTGAGAATCGCCAGTCCACTTCCGGTTGGACCGGCCTGAACATGTAAATGTTCCGGCCGGGCTGACCCGGTGGCCCGGTACGTGCCGGTCCACAATTCTTGATGACGTAACTTCTAACGGCACAAACAAAAAGGGAGAAACGGAATCTTTTTCCGTCTTGCATTGTCCGTTGATTTTCAAGACAAACGTTGCTATTTAACACTTTTTATAGGTGAGAATTTTATTTATATGAAATGCATTGTATCTAAAATCAGTTATAATTAATTACATTACTGAAATTTATTCAATTGACTCATTATTATTCAGTCCAAGTATTCCGAGAACTCGGGAATTGTCATTCCCATTACACATGTAAAACAAAATTTACAAAATAATGGAGCAATTCTAACATTTTCTGAACAGAATTACAAGATACTTTTTTTAAAAACATAAAATAAAATGAACAAACACTATGCACACGAAGACATAAATACAACTGTTTACAAAAATTAAGAGATCCTGAATATTCAAAATGAAATCCTAGCAGGTTTGGCACGTAAAAACGTTTATACTGGAGAAATAAACCACAAACTCTAACACAAGACGAACTTCGTCTTTCTTCAACACTTGAAATATCTTACCTTTACCTTTACTATCAGTAATTACGATAGAAATTTATGTTGCAACATGCTCCCTATAACCGAACAAGTTCCATACTTTAAATGACAGGAAAAGACTTCGATTTGACGTACAATCACTGGATCAAGGTTGCATCGCCGTAGATCTATTTTTTATCATTGTGCCATTTTTTTTTATATGTGCATATCTATGATATGAACTTAAAACAAAATCGACACAAATACCATAAAAACTAAGGTTTCGTTCAGCCAATGCTGCATAAAAGATAAAATTCATCACTGAGAAGTCATATTTTGGGACCCCTGATAAACACCTTCTCTCCCCTTTTCAGATATTAAAGGTTTTTGGTCTCAGCTTTCCCAGGGTGAGTTGACATCACTGTTCATTCGTCCCTCCATCGTAAACTTTTCATTCAAAGATCTCCTCTGAAACCAGTGGGAGTATTGGAACAAAACTCTGTCACAATGGTCCTTGGGTACCAATTAAGCTTTAAAAACTGTATCAATTGCATAGGTCTGCACTCAATCCAAGATGACCACCAGCAGGGCAAAACAATTAACATTTGTCCATATGCAATGGAAATTTGTTCAAAGATTTTGATCTCTGAAACACGAACCAAACTTGATCACAAAAACTCATATTCTTTCAAAACTTGTGTCTAGCAGGACTGCACCAAATCCAAGATGTCAACCAGTGGAGAAACGTTAGAAATTTTCATAGGACCCCCATAGGGAATTTCATTATGATCTCTGAAACTGCTGTCTATATAGGTCATGGTATGTAAGAGATACAGTCATTTGAGAGCTCCTTATTTATTCTTCGCTCGCTTTTAAGGTTGGACCTTCCTCATATTATAATTAGTGAGAAAGGTGAGTGTGTGTGTATGTATGGGTGGACGAATGTGTCTGCGTGTGAAAGTATACATGATTTTGTTATGCCCGAAAGGGCCCTGTGATTAGGCCAGTAAAGAATTTGAATTTGAATTTGAACATGTTGAATTTGAATATAAAAAAATCCCCCCCCCCCCAAGAATTTTTGTTACAGGTGGGCATTTCATACTGGCAGGGGGAAACCTTTGAACTTGGAAACAAGTCGAAAATGACGTTACGCAAAATCTCCTGCAATTTGAAACTGGATTGCAGGAGATCTCCTGCAATTGGGTTTCAGAAGGTTAACAGGTATGTAAATTTATTTCAATATCGTTTCCGCCTTCCAGAACATTTCATTGTCGTCCCGTCATTGTTAGCTTTTAGGGGGTGATACTAAACAGAGTCGACTAAAGTCGATTAAAGTCTACTAGAGTCTACTAATGAAAAAATGATATAATTGGATAAATAAAGATTGGAAATAACGCAAATGTGATTTTTAATATGTTTTGAACATATTTAGATGTAATTATTTCATAAATAATCGATAATAGGTAAGATTTGTGTCCTAAAAGCTGTTATCGTAATTGCGTGGTCTTGTAATGGCGACCATATTGTAGAGTCGACAAGTTATGTTCTATATTAATTATGTAAAATATAAATGTTTTATACCATAAGAAGTATTTAAAAAGATTTAAATGAATTATTTGTGAACATAATTAATTAATTTTAGGGATAACTTGCATGTAAACAAAAAAATAAAAAATAATAAAATAAAGAGTCAAGCCGGATATTATTTTCCGGTTGTAATCGTCGGAATACATATTGAAATTTAACACATCTAAATATATTTTTGTCAAGTTTTTAGAAATAAATATATGAAAAAAATAAAGTTTATACTGGCTTTTTTTATCTTCTCTTCACAAAAGTCCTGCGCCACTACAATTAAAACGAAAATGAATGACTGAAAATTTCAATAGAACTTTAAAACAAGAACACCAAAAAAGACACAATACACACGTAAATAACAACAATAGCTCTTGGTCAGGCACTGGCAAAACTTGCATGGCCAGTGGAAGGGTAAAATCGGCATTACTCTTACAGACTAGGAAATAGCCATATTTGCCTGAATAAAATGGCCAGGTTTTAGATTTTAATATTGCCTAGTGACCCTTTGAACTACTAGAAAAGACTAGACATACAACATTTTATTTTCAAATAAAGTATTTACAATAAAAATTACAGATTGTACGACATCATGCAATTTTAGATTAGTGTTTTTTATCAGGCAAAGATTTTCTCACTAAGCAAGAAAGAGCTCTGTGCTTTCACATGAAATATTACATTATACCTCATTAACCCTTTTCAACATTCTATCTCAAACAATGACCTGTTTCCTTCAGTGATTTTTCAAAAATACTGACTATAGTTCTTCAAAATATCAAAATACCCATGTTTCTGTAAATTGAAGTTTCTACAAATGGCCATTCCGATAACTGATATCTCTTCCAATCAAATCAAAACATTGAAAAAATCCATTAAAAAAATATGTGCCAGAGTAGGTAAGCATATACCTTGAACCCCTGTGCATATCCTTCGGGCAACAGGGGAACCCCAAATCTTGTTGATTAGAAATATCAGCAGATGATTCTTTTTCAGTATGTTAATTTTCTTTATGCACTTTATTTTACTTGGCATACCAATTTCGTAAATGCATTAATTTTTTTCCACATTGGTTTAGAGGTCATCTGTTACAGTAATATACACTATGACAACAAAATCAATTCAAATTCATTACTTTAAGAAAAAATATTCGACAACGGAACTTGGAAATGATCAACTTGCCATTTTTATGTAATTTGTACAGATTTGACATTTTTGTAGTTTTTTTGTTAAAATTCATTGTATAGGCCTAGGACATCCAGAACCAAACTAAATTAACTGACATTTTAAAGGGAAAACGTTTTCACACAACAAAAAATTGGTTTTGGTTCTCAGTGTCCTTCGAGTAGTATCATCTTCTCTAACACAGTAAAACGGCTAAAATGGACACAAAAGGCTATTTACAGCCATGTTAAACAGCTAATAGGTCAGGAAGCATACAAGGTTAGCATGTATCAATTTTAATCTTATGAAGTACATTTACCAGAGGCCACCTTTCTCAGTTTTTGGCAACATTTGAGGATATTTTGAATAGGCACAACATAGGAACAAAATTCACGGCTTAATGACCCTACTCCTTTCCTGATATTTTTCTTGAAAATATTTATTGTTTTACCCTTTAAAATTTCCATACCAATTTCTCATTTCAACTTTAAATTAAGGTTTTCCTCAAAATTGAGACATTAAACCTATACTAAATTCTTTAAGGAGTGTTTGGTTAAAAAATTAAAATACACCGCGGGGCTTATGGGGTTAAATGACAATCATTAGGGCATGCGTCTCTGTTATATAATATGTCATATTTAATCTATTTGACAATAGCCATTTAATAAACTTACCTGTAATTAAACATAATTACCACGCTGTCGCGGAAGCAGTTGCAAATTGAAACAATTTGAGAATAAACTAATTTTATTTGAACCATTGCAACTTATTATCATGAAATCTGCTATTTTTTATTCAATAAAGGACGTTTATTGCTTAGTGTAATTCAAATTTTATCAATTCATTTTTTACCGCAGGTTTTCAGGCAACTCCCTTCTTAGTATAACATTCGTTAAAATTTTGCAAATATTTCAAAAGTTCCCTCTATGTCATTCCATTACAGATGTAGGCGATCAGCAAAGCTAAATAAAAAAAAAAACAAGAATGGCCGCCACACGGAACAAAATAATGCTTTCTCAACAGAAGACAGTTACCTTCAGGTTACATACTGATATCTGACAACGCACAAGCAAATACTGTTTTCACAAAAGAGCAGAAGTTTTTTCAGCCTTTTCCGTGAATTATAATATTCAGACCAGCAAGTATTGTGCATACGAAGATACACCATGTATGAAGAGGCAACTGTAAGATGACTTACCAACCACCGAGTTGCTGACATCAGAGACATTTACCTACCTGTGAAAAATTAGGAAAGATTATATGCAAGACAAATAAAATTGCTTTACGTTGCGTCCTTCTATTTCAAGCAATCCTATATTTTTCAGATGTAGGTCTTTTGTTGCAATTATGAGAATCATGAAAATATGCTCACTAATTTTTTTTTCGTGGTAGTTATTACCTCGCAACAAGGACGTATAATATTATAAGTCCTTGCTCGCAAGGATATTGCATCTCTCAAGCATTAGATCTGACAGTATTATTGTTGCTCTGTCGAGATTATTTTCTTGTTTCTTGTGTTATTATTATTTTTTCTTGAAATACAACTTGGAAAAATATAACTAAGAACTGGGACTAATATGTTATATTAGTCCCAGCCAGCTAAGAATAAGTTCGATTTCTAGAACATCCGGATTTCTTTATATGCCATTCCGTAACGATTTTGTGTTTAGTGTGATGGGCATATTTGATGACCACTAAGACAGTTGTTTATATGTCTATTTTCTAACATTATAGTTGGTCAAATAAAAGTAAAAAATTCAATTCTTTCTTTTTTACACAAAATCTTAAAATAATTTACAATAGCCTATTTAATTATTGTGATTTATATATCAGATCACTTGTAGACTCTGTTGGTCGCCATTTTGAATCGTCGACTCTTTCTACTCAATACCTGATTCTTGTAAACACGCGATTATCTAGAAGAATAACTGTTGCTTTTAAGTTTTATAAAACAAAGAAAATAACATATTATTCATATATAACCTTTATTTCATTAATAATATCATTTTTTCATTAGTAGACTCTAGTTGACTCTAATCGACTTTAGTCGACTCTGTTTAGTATCACCGGCTTTTAGGTGTCTTTTTACATTTCCGAAATACAGATTAGCGGGAGTTGATGAAAGTGTATGATCATCAAAAATACTGTTCCTAGAGCTAAAATTCGGTAATTAACCCCTATTTTGTCATACATATCACCTTACAAATTAGCTAGGGACCACTTGTAACCTGTAAAGAAAGACTCATCCATTGAAAAGGTGATACAACGGTACAACGCCTGTTTCATTTTCAAAGTTTACTAGTCAGTAGGCCTTATGTCAGATCTTGACAGCATTTGTGTTTTTTATAGAGGACAGTATTATTTGAACAAAAATTACTTCAATCCCCAAGATGAACCACAGGGCCTTGTTACTAATTAGAAAATTTAACTATCCATGTGTAACCAGAGACTGAGAGAGCTACATGTAGAGTCACTCTGATTTAAAATCCGGATTCCAGGATATTGGAAATGATTAATTCTGTATATAAACAAAATATTTATTTGTTATCCTGAATGACATTATTTATAGTTCCTAAGGGCAACGACACAGGCACTTGTTTCTATCCACCGGGCTCGAGAGTCCACGCCGGTACGAAAAAAAATTTCGTACTGGTGTGGACTCTCGAGCCCGGTGGATAGAAACAAGTGCCTGTGGGCAACAAGCCTGGCCTGGGAAACTGGCATATGAAGCCAAACGGGAAGTTTCCTGGCATGAATTTACGTTGCCGTACTCGTAAGAATTACTTAAGGAACTATAAATAATACTACCATTAACCTTAATACCCCATATAAAATGTAAACAAGTAAACAGAGTGACAACCGTCACACTCCCCCTCTCTTAAGATCTAATGTGTCCCACATTAGTCCCAAGAGTTTGGAAGAAATTACAATATACAAAAATATAAATACAATAAAACAATTATCTTTAAAGTCAGTTTCTGCAATGGATAAAATGTTGAATTAATATTTAAGGTTCATTGTAAAGGATATGAAAATGTCTTTAAAGTTCATAATCCACAAAATACTCAAGAAGCCATCAGTAGAAGTAAAACATCAAAGTGTAGTCCTCATTGGTAAGTCACGGTGTCCGAGCATACTTGATCCTTCCCAAAATTAAATGACGCATCTTCCAAAATCTCTTAACAATGACATAGTTATACATAGCATAAAAAGGCTATATTTTCCAAACTCAAGTTTCTTAAAACTGAAAACTGAGTGTCTGACAGAAAGTGTCAGATATAATCCAAAAGTAATGAGTACATGCATGTGTATAAATGTGACGAAAACTACTAGCAAAATGCTAGTTTAAATCCTCTGGTACATTCTTTATTGTAACTCCAGTAGAACTCTACTCCGTAACATAAAGTGTACTGAACAAAATTCAGTTTCATCATCCTAAGGACTGTCAACACAGGAAACCCAAGAGATGGTCCAACTTCTCATAAACACAAGCTTTACATAAGCTTAACACGTCCTATCAAATCACTGTACAACTTGTACCCCATGTATGTTTTATACATCACCGAAAGCACATAGCCCATGGTATTACTTAAATGTATAAATATACATACATGTATCTCAATACATGAATCCAAAACCAACTGTTTGTTTGTTACAATTAGAAAATCACACCTAATTTGGACATCATATAAAACAATTAAAAATCTGATTTCAAATCAGCACTTGGAATTCAGTAATTCCCCAAACAATATCTACGAACATGCAGACAACATACCCCCATGGTGAACCAATACAGGTCATAACAAATGTATAATGCAAAGACTAACCATTAGTCTATACCTAACCTCATGCCTTTATCTAGCACCTAAGGTATCCCCAACATGCCAATATACACCACCGAAAGCAGATACTGAATGTCTTTACGACAAATAACTACAGTAACAACTCCGAAAGGACAACATCCATGTGTATGACAACGTTTGTCATTTAAATCCACATTTAAAAAAAAAAGAAACAACATTGCAATAATGCATTCTTACTCATCACAACAGGAAAATAATTCCATATACTTTAAACATATTTTTTTCAACAATCTGCAACTTCACTGTAATAGATTCAGTCTAAATTCTAATTTACTGAAATAAATTCAGTTTGAAAAATTCCACATTGACAAATTTACTGAAATAATTCAGTATTCAAAAAAAATAATTCCACAAAATAATGCATTTTTTCCACTGAAATAACATTTTTAGTACTGAAATAAATTCAGTATACAATCCAGCTTACAACTAGTTCCGTGACATTGTTGACTAGACAAGTGTTAAATCTGAGTGAAAATTGAAAACCGCATTAAGTTGATAGCACAGACTGTGCTATTATATCCTTTTTGACAGTATTCTTTAAAAAAATTCCAGTAGGCTACCATAACATTAACAAAAATAAAATTCAAGCTATTTACAATGAACAATTTTCTATTCGTATTTATATCTGGCTGTGAGGAGAAAAGTTTTCCTCATAAAATGGTGACGTACGTCTTGGCATGATACAAATTGGGTAATCACTACCCTTAGTAAAATTTCCTGAGAATCCCTGCAACGTGCCCCTACATTCCTTTTCAATCACATGGTCAAATATGACATCATTTACGTCAAATTATAAACACTGGAACAACATGGCAGACATTTTATTCCGTTGGGACAGTACCATACAAACTTGGTGTGTTTGTTTATTGTTGTTGTAAGTCTGATTAAAGCGACTTTGGCAAGTAAACAAGCATACTGTTTGTTCTATCCACGGAACAGATGTTCTGACATTCCTGACAACAGCACCATGGTTTGGACCAGAAATTCCGGAATTCGAAAACAACGGATGTAAAACATGAAACTTCGAAATGTTACAATTACCATGACAAAAAGGTAGGGAAATATTTATTTCCTTTCTAATCCAAATGTCACAAGATATACAAAAAACTGTATGAAACTGTACAATGGTCAAGATGATCGTCAAACAAACAAAAATTCATTTGATCTCCTGGTACATAGTCGTTATAAATTAAAGGAATAAAACACAATGAATATATTCATAATTCTGTAATAAATACAGATATAAAATCCAACTGTTCCAAATATCCCACGGACGAGCGCCCCAATGTAACCAGAGAGTTAGATTCTGGCTTGTTCGTCACTCCGATTTAAAATCCGGATTCCAGGATATTGGAAATGATTAATTCTGTATATTAACAAAATGTTTATTTGTTATCCTAGTACATGTAAAACATATAAGACACAGTGATGACCATGTTTACTTGTTACATATTATAAGAAAGAACGGTAGCCAAAGATTGAGCGTCTGCTCGTTTCGAATCCTAACGTTTGACAGTTCCGGTGACCCGGTGAGTGACGTTATTTATAGTTCCTAGGGGCAACGAGCCCGGCCTGGGAAACTGGCACGTGATGCCAAACAGGAAGTGTCCCGGCGAGAATTTACGTGGCCGTACTCGTAAGAATTACGTAAGGAACTATAAATGATACTAACATTAACCTAAATACCCCATATAAAAACGTAAACAAGTAAACAAAGTGACAAACGTCACACATGCATATACGTTAGTGTATATGCATGGATTGTAAAATTTTCTAATTAGTAACAAGGCCCTGTGGATGAAAATACTCTGTTGCCATGGCAAAGACTTTTTTTATAGTTTGCATGTACGCCTTGAATTCTCTTCTTTCCATTTAATTTAACTGCTATAAAACTACATACAACAAAAATATTGCTATATACCATGTATTTCAATTGTTTTGAACATCAATGACAAATCTTTATGTCATTGGTTCTCTCCTTGCCATAGTAACTGCTATTTCATTACCCAAAAAGGTACAGAATGCTTATTAAAGACATTATTTCATAAATATTTTCTCGCAAAATATGCATGCTGATTGACTAAAATGTTTACAAATGATTTAATAGCAAGTTAAGTGGTAGAATTCTTGACGACTGTCATAATGCTGCCATACAAATGTACATGTAGCCACGGGCAATCTTGTGCAAAAAAAAAAACAACATATTTTTGCATTCAAAGTGCTACCAAGTTCAAGAGTTACTAGTATCTCTTAAATCCAGCATGCTGAATAACCAAAGTGAATCAAAAAGTTTTCTAGCACTGTGGTCTATAGTAAGTCAATTCCAATACAACTATTATTAAGCCTTTGTGTGTCTTTTCTGTTAATGTATTCAGGTATATGCATGAAATCATTATGCTAAACTCCTCACAGGAAGGGATCTTGGTTGAAACTGTATACTGAGGGTACATAATTTGATTTGTCATTTGGTAATGGGTCTGGAGCTGGCATTTCAGTTAATTACTAGTAATCTTTTGAGATTTCATGTTTATGTCCGTATGTTTAGTTCTTTTAGGTTAATTTTTCACAATTGACTCTGTCCTGTTGCTAACTGAATTTTACTGTTGTTACTATTGTTTTTTTTTTTTATCACATTAGCTAGGGGGAAGGTTTGGGCCCAATAAAACTAGTTTAACCCCGCCGCAGCAGGTTTGCGCCTGTCCTAAGTCAGGAAATTTTTTAAGCCTTTGTGTGTCTTGTCTTTTTTCTAGTTAGTTTACTTTATGTCTATAGGAGTCTAGGATGATGTTAATTTCACTGAACTTGATTACTCTTTATTCAGGGGCCGACTCCGACCTGCCGTTGGGGTGTGGGGTTTTCTCACCGTTCATTGAAGATCTTATGGTGGCTTTGAGTTGTTATTACTCCCCTTTGGGTCTTTGTCTCTTTGACACATTCCCGGTTTCCCTTCTTTTTTCTATTGTACAGTAACCATAGCATCGGACAATGTTGTGTCAAACCCCTTCGTGTATTCCATGTTTTCTTAAAGCATATCCAAAATCATGTGCAAAGGTAGAATAATATAAGAACTGACAGAAAGCGTCAGAAAATTTCACAATTAAGTTTAAGTTGAGTTCAAACATAAATGTCATGTCAACCCATGTATTGTTGCCATGAAAACAGAGAAAATTGAGGGAAAGAAAATCTACAGCTGCATTGTTTGTAATAATCTCCCAAACAATGCATGCTGACTGACTATATTAGGATCAAAAACTTGGACAATACATTAAAGTGTAGTGAATGCAATGGCAATCATGAAAAAATTGTCTCAGCTCATAGGAAAGCAACCAAACTTTGTATTTTGTGATAAAAAAATTCATTTACCGAAAGTACTAGGTGAGGCCACAAAGGATGTTAAAGAAGCGGATGTGTCACGTTTCAACCTACAAACACTTTCAGTATTTCGATTTCGGTTCTGGTACGAAAAACTGATTTTATTTGGAAACATGCAATATATATACATTAGTTTACTTTTTGTAAATTATGTTTAAAAGTAATGAGAATCTTTCTCGTGCAAATCTCTATACTCCGCTAAGTTTGGCTACCCATTGGTCATTAGTTCTCTGTTAACCAATACACGCTCAGAAATAATGATAATTATGTCATATCAATATGCAGACTAACAGTTACCAAAAAATCCTTTTGTAAGCTAGTTAAACCTTTGGATTAACTTAAGCCATGAAAGTTGAAGGTATGGTTTACTTTCGTTGCTAAAGCAAAATTTCAAATCAATTTTGATTTCAGATCAAATTATAATGAGGATGACAGAAAACTAAATATACTTCATACCAGATGGAGACATCTATGTGTTCTGAAAACCACCATGGCAATCATTCATGTTTCAAAATAGCACTCACCAGATTGCCCCTGTGTTGAACAAGGATGCTTTTCATTTCCTTCTTGGATGTCAATTTTTTCAAAATCAAAGATGTGAACATTATGCCAAAATTAATAACTGCACCTTGAGACACTATAGTAATGACAATCTGGCCTATGGGTGATAAAAAGAATTATTTTTTAGTAGATATGCGTACTTGCATTAGACAAACAAGTCCATTCATGTGATGTTTGCTAGCTTTTATCCCTCTAAGACATCTAAAATCATTTTTTCATATACATATACTTATTTCAGATATTCCAATGTTAAAAGTTGCGTTTTGTATGTGTGTATCTGCTATGCTGCCATAAATTTCTGTGATTAAAGAAGGGTATATTTCAATTGGTATAACTGATGCCAAATCCTATTGTGCAGTAATGCAGATGTAAACTTGGATTCTATTGGCTGATTAACCACCTGCTAAATAACCATGTCCGCCCTACACAAGACAATCAATAATCATGATAATGTAGTGTTTCACCTACATGTAGACCAAAATCATTCAAAAGCGTACATATAAGAATTGTACATAAGGACAAAATTCACAAACATGCAGTAAGCATGGATAAATAAACATATCGTAATTAAAGTTTAACATAGTTTACTTCCACGTATCGTAAAACTAATTTCAGCCTGATATTTACATTAAAAATTAAAATGTGAAATACATCTATACTTGGAATAACATGTTAATTATATGAAATATTTTATTTGCATTCATTTTCAAAGGTTTTCGCTCCATGTATTACGAAAACGCCATGTAAACTTTATACAACATGAAAAATCAATACATCATTCGGCTGTGTATTGTCCAGAGTAGGCGGTCAGTCGACATAGCGTTTATGTGTATAATCGTGTAGTTAAATGTAGGTCATTTTGTGATTATCGTTTTCTTAGTTAAACACAAACAGGTTTGCATAACCGCACAAAAATGTTATCATGCATTGAACCAACTAATATGATTATTTAGATAGTGTCGAAAATCGTTGAACGGGCAAGCGACCTTCAGGTCGCGCCGTTCAACCATTTTCGACACTATCTAAATAATCATATTAGTTGGTTCAATGCATGATAACTTATATTGTATTTTTATTATCGAACTCAACCAGTCTGTGCCAAAAACTTTTTCATTCACTAGCCCTAAGGGGCTAGTAAGGTCCCTTGTTGTACTAGCCCGAACTCAATTTCACTAGCCCTTATACAAGATTCTTTGTTAATAAGTTACAATTTTAACTAGCCCACCGGGCTAGTGACTTCAAATTTTTACTAGCCCGAGACTGATTTTACTAGTCTCGGGCGTAGGGCTAGTGGCTAAAGGCACAGACTGCTCAACTTTGGATAAACACTGAAAATTTAGTTTTTGAAAATTATTGGGGGTAGTGTCAAAGCGTATACATTGCAATTAGTATGTGCCACGGAAGTTACTCGCTGCATTTGGAATGACACTACTGTCCAGCTGTTAACCCCATCATTGTCAAAAGACGTCAAAATTACATTATTAGCCAAAGTTGATAAGTTTCAAAGAACAGAATACTATTTGAGTACAGGTTTTACCAATTTTCGCGGTACATTAATTTTCAACATGAGAAAGTTGAACACTGAACTTCAAAATTGACTGTTACTATATATATCATCATTATCAGTTTCCATCATTATTGGGAAACAGTTACAATTGTCATCAAACATTATACATTTAGTTTTACCTCTACGTTTTATACATTTGCATTTGTTGTGAAAACCATAAAAATATCTAATTTTACATTCATGAAATTGTGAAAATCTGGGTTTAATTCGTAAAATTATGCATCTTATTTTTTGTTACTTAGAAAAACAGTTTTCGAAGGAGCTGGTTATTAGTCAAAGGTATGCTTAGAGAAATTCAGATTTTGTAGTCTCTAATCCTGTAATAGTAATACAGTGCACCTACATTGGTTCGATTCGGGTATCTTAGTTTTATAACTGACATTGCTTAATCTGAATAAAGCCTTAACAATTGATTCTATGTCTGACACTAGTGATCGCATAGATGTAAAACAAAAACAATATAAATCTTTAAAAATTAAAACTACACGATAAGGAATTGATTTGAAATCAATAAACATGATAAATGATACATTATTTTTAGACATTTTGTCATTTTGCATCAATCTGCAATATGGCTTAAAATCCGTATGACGGAGATTAAATTTATACACAAGCATCTCCCTTACTTTTCTTGAAACTGATGTGAATGAAAATAAAGCATAAAACCCAAAGAGCATGGATGATTAACAGAATGACAACAAACTCGAGACAGAAATGTGACAAGTCAGAAAATGCTCGCGGTTTCGGCTCAATTAGCTTAAGTCGTCAATCCTGCTCTATATTATACTGTTGTGTTACAAAACCAGTATCGCACCCACTACTTCCATGTGGATTAAGTAAGTATTCTTGAGTTTCTAGCTGTTGGCAGTATAACCGTTAGAGACCAGTAATGACCAAGTATCTTCAGAATCGGTTTGGCGGATTTGTAGAAACATCATGAGGAGAATGCACCAGTTGAAAAAGATGCTTGTTTAGATGTATGCACTTAAAAACATTATCATGTGGTGTGTTTTGTTAAGTGTGAAAAATTAAAACTGCATATTAATACAGCATTTCATTTACTTCGGAATTAACAATTTTTGGCAGTATATAATTGTGGTTTTTAGACAGTGGTGTTGTTTCAGTCTATCCTGCATTGGTTAGTGCAAATGCCTAGAATGATACAGATTTTTTTCTGGAATCCATACATGTATATTCCTATTCCACTCTGAACCGGTAACTGACAATTAATAATAACTGGAACTTATGCAAGTTGCGCATTCTTTCGCCCGTAATCAATAGACCTCATATAATGTATTAGTAAATGTTAGATTCCTTTTGCCTTTGAATATGTAATCTTTATTTTATTTATTCAGTTTCGGATATTCTGCATATATAAGCTCGGTTTCTGATATCGCATAATTAATTTTTTAAACACACAGTCACTCGAAATTATACTATGTACACAAGCGTAAACATGTAATTGTAATATAGCCACACTAAAAATGAAGTAACCGTAATTGCATAGAAATGCGTGACAAAAATGGTTCCATTACCATATACAAGAGAAGAAAAATGCAATAAGTTGGTAAACAGGAAAAATGAAAACAGGAGACAAGTGTAATTTATTACACTCCTACCTTAGAGCAGGAGTATACATAAAACGCATATAGATTTCTTTAAAAACCACATGTTTGAAATGTATTTCATTTTATTATTTGACACTTTTTTATTTTGTAGAAATATACACATCTTTTCAGATGCTATCGATATGGAGTTTTCGGTTAAATGACTACTACAATGTTCAAAAATCTTCTTTCTTGTGTGTTCTGCCGTTCATGAAGTTGCAAAAAGTTAAATTTTCGAAGTGGCCACAGCCTTGACCAAAATATACTCAATGGAATTTACTTTTATAATTGTTTTTCCATTCATTGGAGATACAAATATTTTGGTCGAAGGATGTGGCCAAACTGAAATTTGAAAAAATTTGTTGGAAATATACCGATTTTTCTCAAAATCTCCATACTTGTGTAAACGGCAAATGTCATGACCCATTATGACGTCATCGAAATGCGAGTACGAAACACATACACAACATTCAATACATATGGATGGAAATGGTGACCTATTAACATTAATATGTGACAATTAAATTTTGGTCAAAATACTGGGCCATTTTTGGTCCTTTGTGGCTCTACTCCTTTATTGATTGAATAGTTAGAGGTACATGTCCAGTGAACAGTTTTTTAAGTTATATCAAATGAGAACAATTTAATCAACAAAAAGAAAAACAAAACAAAAACAAGATGGAAGGGCTAGCCAGTCCTACATGTCATATTATTTGGATAACTTATCCTAAGTTTTGGGATTCGAAGCCAGAGATTTTTTTTATATTGCCTGCCTGAGAATCCCTTATAAACCATGTGTAGAATAGAATAGAATAGAATATATTTTATTGTCAATCATAACGCCCATAACATGCATAAAGAGCTGAACAATTACAAGTAAATTTAATACATTGATTTATAATAATTACAATGACATACAAAATTTAACAAAAGATAGCAGTCAACATGGTGAAGAGCAGTGACCCAAGATTCTTGTGACCACCAATACATATATAGTGTATTAATGTTTATCAACTAAAAGTAACTCCAAATGTTAGGGTTTATTTAAATATTCAATAAAAAGCTATTTCTTTGCTCATTTAACTTATGTAAAAGGGAGGAGACACTCTCAATTACAACTCGATCCTCATATGACATTAACTATATAAATTGAGATTTTTTATCTAAAGTATTAAAACTTGGATAGAGAGTGCTAAATTTTTGGATTACATTATTTCTAGTATTGTTTAAAATTGGACATTGTAAAAGGAAATAAATTTCATCTCCAATTTCAGAATTGTGTAATTCCATCCAGGAAATTTTTATCAAGTACCCCCACCTTGTTTAGGGCCCGGGTTGCGGGTAAAATAAGACTTCTCTTTTTCTTCTGCTTTCATCATTTCATTATTACATGTATTTGGATTTCGATTTTTGTGGTCTTCGCTTCCCTTGTTCCTTTGGTATTCTACTGCCGTTGTTACAACGATGGTAAATGAAATAAAATGTATGGTTCTTAGGATCTTAAAATGATTCTGGGCGTGAAATGCAGTATCATACAGAAGATTACAATATGCCATTTAATGACTGAAATAATGGAGTTTATCATGCTTTGTGTTTTCATTTATATGGGCCATTGAGAAAATCGGAAGGGGAGACAATTTATCCTTTTATACTACCTGAAGTGCTCCTTGTGAAATATTTTTTCACAAAAAAGCTACTAAAAATGAGTTATGTGGTGAATGTTTTGGTATGCTTCAAGTGAATTTATAGTTTGTTTCTATAAAGAGTTACGTCAGCATTTATTCAATAGGTTAGGAATCCGTTTCTGAGGCTGGTTACTTGACATGTATTTTATAATATAATTTTCCACTTTCAATAATGGAGATTTCTGGAAAATTGCATCAAACCTTCACATTACATGTATGTATTTTTTAAAATGAATTCATCCAACCATTTTATGTAGGAGTTTCGCCATGTCCACTTGACAATTGTACAGACAACATACACAATTATTCCACCAAATTCCCTGACAAGAAAAGGTAGATAGACACTAATACAAAGCGCAGTTGATAAGGGCATATTGCAATACACAAAACACCGCAAAATCTACACACCTGAGTTCAGGTAACAGAAATCCCAAACCTAGTCTGAAAGAAGCAAATTGTTGCTGTAGTTTGGCTATATTAACATTTTGATATGTTTTGTCTTTTCCAGACCTTTTACTATAAAAATGGCAGAGATATTAATTGTTGAACCATTCTATGGAGGATCACACAAACAGATGGTAGATTTACTTCAATCCAAAACAGATTCTTGTGTCATAACAATGCCTGCAAAGAAATGGCACTGGAGAGCGAGGACCAGTGCTCTATATCTCAGTCAGCATATTCCAGTCTCAAGTAAATACAGGTATCTTTTAGGCAGAGCTCATGTTTACTATTAACATCCTATTATTAGTAAGATTGAGGTAGCTACCAGCATGACCAGTAAAAGAAATTTATAAATGGCAAAGACAATCAAATTTTGATAGCAGATGTATTCACACTGTTTTGAGAGCTGCAAATACAATACGTTGTTCTCGAGATTCTTTTATTCCTGGAATGATTAATATCTTTTATGACGTTCCCGTCATTTTCAGGTTCATACACATTTCTGGTTTATTACATTTCCAACACACATGGTGTCAATGCATCTCAGAAAGGCTACCTAATTTGTAACATAAGAGAATTTTACTTTCCCGGTGAAGATGAATATTTTTTTTGTATGACATGAGTTTTATATACAAATTTTTGTAGAAAATTTTTCCAGTTTTATTGACGCAGATGCGACCAAATTGAAGTTTACTTCCAAACATAAGAATCTTGTGTTATCCTGCAGACAGTGCAGTCATATAATTGCAGTTCTTAACTTCAAGCTTCATAAATAATGGAATGAAAAAATTATGATTTGTTACAACATTATATAAGTTGAACTTGTCCAATAAGATCTTGCTATTTACAGCAAGTACGAAGCCGAAGACCTCAAGCTTCACAATGTCACTATTATCACCTGACAAAATGCTAAGATAAGTATGTTGTCCCGTAGTAGATCTATATCTCGAAAACGACGTATCCTTATTATCATGAGACCTTTGACTCTGCACCAACATTGTCTACAGATCGTTGCCTAGAACGCACATTATCAGGAGAACTCTACCTAGAACATATATTGTAAAGAGAGAGCTTTGACTTATGCAAATGAGACAAAGTCTCTACAAATACATGGTAATAATAAGCAATGGAACAACACTTTTATTGTTTTTCCTCATCTTGAAGTCACCATGAGGCCTTCAACAATGAGTTTTACTCACTCATACCTCATAGCAAGTTCAAGACGGCTTGTATGAAAAAGAATGGAGATGTGGTAAGTGTCAAGGAGACAACATCCCATCTCTAGGTTAACACGGCCCAAAACAAAGCATCTAGGGGTCTTAACATATTGTTAAGAGAGAACTCTAGCTAAAACACACATCACCAAGCATGCCAAGAGAGAGTCTGAGAGAGATCTAACTAGATCACACATTGTCAGGAGGGTTGTTAAAATACATTTGTACAAGAAATCTGAGATTGCACAATGTTGTTTCATGGACTGAAAATAAACTGAATTCGTCTATTGCAGTATGGGTTTTCATATACTAGTATCTGCAGAAAAAATATGGATAAAATGTTTTGAAATTTACTTTGGTAGCGTTCTTCCTTTACAGGTAGTTGAAATAAATTACTGCAATTAAAGGAGCTAAATTTATTTTAAGGGATGCAATAAGATACAATGTACACCAGACATTTCTATCAATTTGTAATACATGGATGTTTTATATTAACTCTTTCATTTATAAATGTATTTTGTAGGGTTTTATTTGCCAGCTCAGTTTTGAATTTGACAGAACTAGTAGCCCTAAGACCTGATCTGCAGACTTTGTATAAAATATTGTATTTCCATGAAAATCAGTTGATATATCCAGTCAAAAAACAACAGGACCGTGATTTTCAGTATGGATATAACCAGATATTATCTTGGTAGGTATGACTAAACTACAGGCAAATTTTGATTTCTCGAACAACCGAGGGACTGATGAAAACAGTTCTTACCAAAGGAGTGTTTGAGAAATCGAGGTTGAACTATGTTTAAACTAAACAAAGGACCACAAAAAGGGTTCAAAGCAACCATAATGTTTGAGTTATTGCAGATCCAGCCAGCAAAGTTATACTGTATTTTTTCAAATGAATATCAGTATTATCATAAATATAATATAAAACAGTAACTGTATATTGGCATTTCTATCCTTTTCTATTCATCAGCATTTTTTCTGTTAACAATTTGTGTAAAGTATCAAGATCAAGATTAACATTATCTGTAACGTAACATTGTTTATTCTGTATCTAGTAACATTTTTGTTTTGCATCTGATGAAGGCCACTGTGTTGCTGAAATATAATGCAAATGTTTTGTTCAATATTATTATTCTCCATGAAGAAACATTTTTGTTTCATTGAGTATTATCATGGTTATAAATATTACTGTTTAAGAAAAATTGTGATTTAGATAGAACAAACAGAGGCGTTTACCACTACAAATTTTACTTATTTCTACAGATTTTCAAGTAACAAACAGATGTGTCAACCACTACAAATTTAAATTTTCAAATTTTGTTCAGATCTTCAAGTAAAAGAAGCCACTACAGATTACATGTAAGATCGCAAATATACAGATTATTCAGAAACCCCTCAAAAAACACACATATTTTCAAAAATTAATCCATCCTTACTGTTAAAGAGAAGTTGCCGATAGATAAACAACATGCTTAAAAGCACACAATTATTATAGGTCTCTGTTAATATAATAAAGAAGAGAAAAATGGTGGATAAGATTAATGAAATGATCTTTACAAATGAAATGACAAAATTTGCACTTACATGATATTTATAAAGAAAAATATGTTCATTACAGCAACAAAATACATTGTTTAGTCATACATGGAGAAGCAAATCACATCAAACAAGTTTAATTTCTGTCATTTTATTTAAATATGGGGGAAAACTCACAAAATATAGATTATCATAAATACTTTACTGCTGGAATACTGATATGAGCTATGAGTGGTAAACAGACCTGAACAAATGTATGTTTACAAAAATTCTACTACTTTTGCACTAGATTTTCTTAGCTGATAAATTCAATATTTCATACACCCTTATTGTAAACTGTTAAAAAAATACAACTTTCTTAGTTTGTACCTTTGTTTACTTGGATAATTTGACCATTTGGAAAAAATGGATTTTCTCCATAAAAATTAGAGAGTGAAAAATATTAAAAGTTGTGTTTTCAGTAATATTTTATGAACTCTGAATTCAATAGACCTTTTCAGGATATCTGTGTTCCTACGATTTTGAGTGGAAAATAAAAACAATTCCCACAAAGTGACATTGTAGGGCATTTAATCAAGACGTCACATATATTATGTTGTTAATTTACCCACTCAAAGGCATAGCGCATGTGCAAAATTCAGGACTGCAGCTATCGTGAAAGGAAGAAAGGGTCTGTAAGTTGATGAATTAGACATTTATAAGAATAAATAAGTTTATAACTTGCAATTTTTTCAATTTTGTAGGTGGTTTTATCTTTGATCATTTGATTAGATACATGTACAAATGTACACAAAATGCTAGGAATAAAAAACATTTATTATAGAGTTTTCTAATTTTTGTTTGATGAAAATGGAGTTTTTTTTTATACAAATATGGTATGTGCTTATACATGTATGTACAAAATGTACTGGTATTACACACACCATGTATAAGCTCTTTTCAAAACAGTATACAATTATTTGTTACAGTTTAGCTGCTGATGTTGTGGTATTTAATTCCAAGTACAACATGGAATCATTCTTGTCTTCAATCAATTCCTTCTTGAAGTTAATACCTGACCACAGACCTAAAGGATTACCCGAAATTATCAGACCAAAGTGTAGAGTCTTGTATTTTCCACTGGATCTCAGTTCAAAAGGTAATTTCATCTTGAATAGGTAATAGTGAGAGTTATTGTAATTTGGACATTTTTGCGGCAGTTTTATCTTCTCGGTAATGAATAAAGAGCAAAAATAAAACTGCTGCGTATATTTAAATGCAGATTGAAAGATTTAGTATTTCTACCAGCAGCCGAGAATTCAAGACTCTGCGAACTGATATTCAATTTGAAAACCACGAAAAAAAGACGGCATGAAAATTTCCCTGATTTTTGTTGATTAGCAAATACATCAGCAAACAAAGGCTAGCAAGTATATATGGATCACTCTGTCTGTCTGTCTGTCTGTCTATGCACACCAAACTACTGGAAGGAATTTAATGATTCTTGGCACAAAGGAAGTATGCTGTAGGCAGATGTGCATGAAGGAATATTATTATTGTCTGACACCATTAGGAAGAGTTGATTTGACTTTGTAGTTTCATTGATTCCTTCAGTAAAAAATATCTTTGAAGCATAACTACTCTTAAAAACCCATTTGAAGGTTTTGATTTGAATTTACACAAAGGAAAGACACCATGTTCAGATGTTCATGAAGGAATCTAATTATTATCTGATTCCTGACAGGGGAGACAATTTAACTTTCCATTTTAAGAATTGGTGGTGCACGGGATGACATCCTTTTGTGGATCTGGTAGGTTCATCTCTAGTTTCAAAGGAAAACCAGAAATATTTCATGGTTCACTAAATCCACAAAATTATGTTCCGAAGCAATTGCATATTTTCCTTTGAGTTTTTTAATGCATAGAAATCAAAACCACAAAACAAGTACCCTGGAAATAATAAAGTTTTTGAAAATTGATGTCCATGTATGATAGTACTTCCACGGTATTTAATTTTACATTTCATTTCAGACAAGTTTTGCTTTTTTTCAGATGTGCTCAAAGAGTGTAACAATAGCAATAACAGCACCAGAACAAAGCCTTCAATGAATTCACAGACTGATCAATTTACAAATACTGTTGATTTGAATGAACCAGATACACTACATGACTGTAGCAATAGTTTTAACAAAACAAGCAATGATGATCCATTTACAAACTTTTCATCAGACAACCAGAGTGAATATAGAATTAAAGACAGCTTACAAGAAGAATATGATAATGGTGAAAGAGAATTACCTCATCAAAGGGGAGATAACTGTGATAGTAGCTTGACTGTGAATGAAAATGCTTCATGTAATTCAGTGGTACCTCTTCATATTGTTTGGGCACACAGATGGTAGGCTACTGATAAGGGCTATTCCGGTATAAATTCCCACCAGGGGGTGGAACACCACTTATTTTTATACCCACCACCAACAGAAAAATAATTCACTAGTGTTCCACCCTCGGGTGGGAATTTTTTTGGAATGGCCCTAAGAGACTTTGATTTTATAGTTAATTGGATAATTAAATACCAAAGTTACTGTAAATTTAGTTTTTACAGATTGCCACTTCAACAAATTATGATTCTTCAGGGCAGATCCAATAGAATTGAGTATACCGGTATTTATTTATTTATTCAAAACTGCAGACAAAGAACCCATTTGGGTTATGGCAATACAAACATATACATATATTAAACAAAAACTAATGAAGTAAACAAATACAGTACACACACAGTGTTTCAGTTACAAAACACCCTTGTCTGACATGAGTGAAAAGGCCTACAATTGCTGGTGAAATGTCGGTGTTTACACTGACATTAATGACTTACAAATATATTTCTATGTAATTAACAACAGGAAGTTTTCTGGCGTTTACACCAACATTTCCTGGTGTTTATTGTGTGATATATGTCAGACCTTAGTGTTATGTAACTGAAACACCCTGTGTGTACTGTATGAGAAAGATATTTATCGGCAATATGTACATTTTCTCTTTGATCTTACTGACTGATATTGTCAGTATCTCTGTACTGACCTGATATAAGAAAATATCAGGCAATGACGTCATGAAAATGAATCATGACTCTTACGATATTGCCGATAAAAACAATAATGGTAGTTTTGAAGGTCTCGACAGAAAATATCACTAGTATCACAGCTCATCCTATCGGACTCGCTGCGATTTGGTGATATTTTCTGTCTCGACCTTCAAAGCTACCATTATTCTATATATATCAGCTAAGGGTCTCCTCTCCTCAGTTCTAATGACTGTCTAATTAAACAGACAACTGTATTTATATCTTCAGGTGTTGATGGGTTAAGGATGATAGCTAGTTACTGCTGAACAGTTTTTGTTATAAGATTTATTCGAACTCATAATTTTACAATTGAAGAAAAAATGTATTTCGTCTTCTACTATATTGCAGAGCTTACATATTCTTTGTTGTAGCAATTTAGAATGAAATGTAGTATGGAAATAAAGATTTTCCCTCAATTATGAGTGATCAAAAAATATTTTTTCACTTACAAAAGTAAAATTTCAATTTTCATCATGTGAGCTTTTGCAAAAATGATGGCATTTTAAAAGTTATTAGTTAGATTTGAGTATCGTGAGGATTCTGATATCCTGATATCTGAACGAGATAGGATACCATCACAATGCGTATTGTTAATCTTGTTTTCATGACATAATTCAGCAGATATCAAGACCATGAAGTGCATTGTACAATTGTTTTAATATTTAAGCCATGTATCTGCAATAAATGTAATTAAAAATCAGTAATAATATCGATTTATAAGCTGTAGGAGCATTCACAATGATGATTTTGTTAGCATCTACGACGTCCGACATATTTGTGCCAATAAAATACGAATCAGATCAGGCGCTAATATATAAAACAAAGCTGTTTTTGGTATTGCGATTCCGGACCAACGATACATTATGGGAATCGTCATTCCTTTGGATCGATATTATCAATTCATTTATGAATCATTACCTGTCTATTATTAGCACATTCAACCAACTGATGAGAATGTTAGAACAAGTTATTATACAATTATGGTCTTTTGTAGAGGTCGATATGAGTTTTAATATACCTAAAAATCAATATTGACCGACGCTTGAGGCGGAGGTTAATATTAGGATTTTTAGGTCTATTAAAACTCATATCGACCGATACAAAATATGTACTGTACATGAAACATGTAAAGAAAATCAATCGATTCTGCAACATGTACAAGTCCCCCCTCCAAAGTTTAAATTTTTTCATGTAATAAATAAATCATGAGAATTAGAAATTCCATCCTTCTAGTAAAATCAACCTTGCCTTACTCAGTCTGAAATTCCTGTGATAAGACTAGAAGAAATTTGCAGAACTACTAAAACGCATACCCCGACTGTGTATCGCATGTTCCTAGTTTCGATCACCTTCTTCGGTATTTGTAAATAGCAGTCTACTTGTTGCAAAATGATTCTAATGTGAATAGAGATCAACAAACGTCTCCTGTTAGCCCAATGCCATTTTCTTCCTTCGATATTTGGTTTCCCGAACATGCTTATAATACAGTAATTCTGATTGGCCGAAAGTTGCGTGACCGCATGTTATTCTGTTTTTCATTGGCTATTAAAAACGGCGAGTCAATATCGTTTTTAAGCAGACCTGAGAAATGAAAGTGAAAGTAAAAGTGAGTCAATTTGATTTTTAATTGAATATCATGTGACAGATTTTCATCCAATAAAATAAAACTATTATAATCATTATGTAATAAAAATCATTATCATATGACAAGAAAGGTCTAGTAAATCTTATTTTCAGTCTTCTGATTTCTCAACATAAATACGTTTCTTAACCACTTCATGTATTAAATATATTTGTTTGTCATACATATTTATCTGACTTTTCCATACCAAAATCTGATTACTTCGAGCTTTAAGAAGAGATAGGAACGTTATCATGTTGAGAAATCAGATGACTGTACTTATCACAGACAAATAAAAAAGTCTTGAAGCCTAGCAGGACATTCGGTCAGGCAAATTAGAAAAACCTTCCAGACTGAAGATAAGATTTACTATACCTACAGTTCCATAATATATAGGAGATTGCATTTTTTTATCCTGACTTTCAGTCCGGTTGGCTTATAATTTTGCCAGTCCAGTTGAAGTGTTGCCTGATTTTTCTTTCTGTTGGGCAGATTTTTATATATGATATATCTGTTTTAATCAATACATAATATGATATGCTTGTTTTGTATTGATCTATTAAGATGATACATGTATGTTTTATAGACAATACTCGTCTTTAATAGTGATATGCATGTAGAATGTTTAAATTATCTCCCATCTTCAACTATATCTATTTCCAAATAAAGAATCATCTCAAAAATTACATGAGACTTATTACAAAGTGTCTTACATGTCATATCTACCTTTAATCCATTTATACCATGTCTCTGATAAAGATATTATTCATTATACTTTATATATACTGTGGAAGTACTATTGTTTGTGGGGTTCCAATTATCGTGGATTTCGTGGTTCCTTAAAACCACAAAATTAAGTTCCAAACAAAATGTATTTTCCATAGAGTTTCAATGTTTAGAATTCCAAACAACAAATTTAAGCACCCTCAAAATAGTGGTATTTATGAAAACCATGAAAATTGATGTCCAGGAATAAAATTACTCCCACAGTATAGCGTGGCAATGAGTCAATACATAAATTAGCTGACTAGAGCATATTGACCGAGGATGTATTTCGAGGTCAATATACTTTAATCAGGTCTATAAATCCATGTATTGACCAAAATTTGCATGCTACAATTATTTTTTACTTTATGGCATTATTCTTGTTTTAATTGGCATGCAGTATTTGATTTGTTAGCATATTACATAGGATGTAAACCTGACGTTTCCATGTATAGAGCGTCATGTACTATGTATGGAAATACCAAGTTTACAGCATACATGTACATGTATTTATGACATGTCATGTGAGGTTAAATGAACCAATAACGACACATAAATAATATCATAAAATAATAAAGTAAGTGAGAACGGAACCGTCACTCAAAAGAATGAACAATCCATGGACAAAGGCAACATCGGAAACACTAAGAAACAAGGACACCACTTGAGTATGGGACATATGTCCCGTAAAAGGAAGACTTGGCATAGTTTTGGTCATTGTGTTCCCACTTGTTTTTGACAAAGAGGCCAAAAAGGGCTAAAATATGTTAATTATAACTATAATTGTAATGTTTTATATATGTACAGGGAACATGACAAGGATCCAGAGACATTTTTTGCAGCCATGTCAGAGTTATCAGAGAGTGGTTGTAATTTCCAATTATCTGTTTTGGGAGAACAGTTTACAGATGTACCAGGTTTGTGTATACGTATTACTTAAGGAGATTCGCTCCTCATGTTTTGGGATTTCTGTCAGATTTTCGGAATTCTCTGGTTTTATCCATTTAAAAGCATTATAATTTTTGCCCATGGACCCCGTAATTTTTCCTGTAATTTCATTATGTACATCTTTATGAGCATTCTGTAAAAATTGAATCAAATTTTATTTATCTGTCACATTCATTTGTGGTCAAATTTTGCTAATGTTAATCCTATTAAAAATCTTAGGAGTTCAGTTTCCCGCCAAATTTTCAATCACTTATAACACAAAACCGAGATCATCAACATATCAATTTTTTTTCACTTAAATTTTTTTTTAATTTTCTATCAAAAAATCACATTTTATTGAAGTCCTATTTATTTTCACATGTAGTAGTGAACCCCCTTGAGAAATAATTAATGGGTGCCGGTAGTTTGTTGGAGATTTACCTATGGGTGACCATTATTTTCGTTAATATTTTACCCAGAGCTAAGCGATGGGTAAAATAAACCAAAAGAATGGACACACATATGTAAATCGACTACAAACCAGGGGCGAACATGAATTATTTCGATTCTAATCTGACATTTCATGATCTGAGCGGACCTATTGTGTACACGGTTATGACAGCCATTACTTCAGATTTAATGACGTTTTTGTGCACAAAACATAGTGTGACGTCGTCAATTTCAGTGTAAAGACTGTTGTGAAGTTGCTCATTATGTTATTGGAGACTTTAGGCTAGTTGTCATGGTTTCCATTGTTCCAATATTAGAATTTGCATCAAAAACAAAAGTCATTATGGCTAAAGCTAGAGTGAGCTTTAATTGCTCATTAATTTTGTATTGAATATTTTAGCTTTAAAATCTTAATAATAAAAAAAAAATAGAATTAATCCACAATACAGGATTTTTGAATTATGGGTTTGTCTCTGAAAATTTCTTTTGTCACATACACTTTCAAAACAGTTATGAACATGATGAAAAAGAGGAATAATTAATAAAAAGAAAAGTGGTGAGATACATGTAGTTTAAATCTATATGTACATGATGTTATTGTAGTACATCAAGATAATAACTTTTGTCATTTAGAAATGTTGTTTTGTGGCAGATTTAATGATAAACTTCAAATGAAAAGTAATCATGAAGAAATTTGTCATCAAAGTAAATTATAAACTCTAAACACACTCATCATGTTATTACACAAAGTTGAATGCATGCACAAAATTTTTCTAGCACTGAACCTGCCAGTTACAATATTAATAGTTTCTGAATACCCCAAATTGTCTGCTGCAATGACCTTATTTCCCTCTCACTTAAGTCCTCACAGAAATAGCTTTAATTCAGTTGTCAATATACAGCTATGGCCCTCGAAAGAGGTGAATATCCCAAATTGTCAACTGCACTTATGGTTATTTCCCAAGGGCTTTAGCCCAAGGGAAATAACCTCAATGCAGTTGACAATTTGGGATATTCACCGATTTCATGGACCATGACTGTTTTATTATACCGAACAAACATTGGAAATATTATTCCAAAGACGTTGCAACTTTTTTGGGTTATTCACCGGTGAATAACAGGGTTATTCCATGGATACTGTAATTTTCAGGGGTTATTCACGGTGAATAATAGGGTTATTCCATGGGCATTGTAATTTTCAGGGGTTATTCACCATTGAATAATAGGTTATCCACTGCGAGCAACAATTTTGTGCAAAAATATCCAAATTATTTCATATCATGTGATTATGTTTCAACCAATAAAATTGATTATTTATTATGTAAGGTATAATAATATTGGATATTCACCTGTTCTTCCAAGACGCAATTGTATAATACTATTGACAAATGAAGTAACGATTTTAAAAAACGCCAAGCCAAAAAATAACTGAAATAAATATAACATTTATAAAAGATTGAAACATACAAAATGCACACTTAACTTTAACACTCTACTAAACTCTAAATGTCTTCAAATCTTTGAAGATATATATAATTATTTGAATATTATATATCATTAGATGTATTTATGAGTGCAAAGGAGAAATTATCGTCACACATCATAAACTGGGGTTACCAGCAGAGTAAGGAACTGTACATGGAAATATTGACCACAGCAGACGTAGCTGTATCTACAGCTTTACATGAATTTTTCGGAGTTTCTATGTAAGTATATATATATATGTTGTGTACAAGTTGTGATTTTGTACAATTTATAACTTGTACAGAAATATTGTACAAGATATTCTGACATCCACACCTAGTTGACATTATTTATGCCAGCAAATTTTATCATAAGGCAACATGTATTTGTGGTAAGGAATTCAAGCCTTTGACTAATGTATTTATAGTTTTCATAACGAGAAAGAATTGTATACCGATGGATATCAACTAGAGTTATGTAATTTCAAAATATAATAAACGAGCCTTTGGCGAGTTTATTATATTTGAAATTACATAACGAGAGTTGATATCCAGCGATATACAATTTTTTCATGTTGTTAAAACTATTTCTCTTATGATTTTCATAATATTCAGTGCCGAACTGCTGTTTTTGTTTCAAACAACAACACTGTGCTAGGTAACGTTAATCACGGCTAATGAGATTTCACAGTGGTCCAATAAAAACATCGAAAAAATAATAGCACATCACGCGTGATGTGTTATTACTTGACACTCGACCAATGAAATTCCTGTAAAAGCGATTCAATAAGTTCATATCTAACTCCAGCTTCAAAGTCTCGTTATGTACCACAAATAACTATTCGTGCAAGGAATAGATAATAAGCATGCATCATAAGAGAATTTATAATATCCCAAAACAAACTTCAACTTATAAGAGTACAATAATGTTACAAACATCACTATGCCTATTCTAGAAAAAAATACTTGTTTTATGGTTAAATGCGCTTATATTTTAAGCCATGGTGATACAGTTACATTGACTCAGTTATGATGATGCTAAATATACTATAAATTTGTTGACGCACAGAATTAATTTGTCAGAGTTCTCAATCAAATGAAGGTACTGTCAATTTTTTTATACTTTGTACAGAATTTCTGTACATGTTATAACTTGTACAAAATTACAACTTGTACACAACATATATGAAAAAGAAAGGAAATGGGGTAAATGTCAAGGAGACAACATCCAATATCCAGGTTAAAATGACAAAAAACAAAACATCTAGGGGTCACCATATGGTCTTCAACACAGTGAGGAACCTCACTCCATATAGTTAGCCCTAAACGGCCCCGAAAAGGTAAAAAAGTGAATAAATCAATGGAAACAAACCACATCCAATAACCCAAATATCAAGAAACTAAAATTTTATAAGAAGACCCTTTTACAAAAGGATATGGAGTAAATGAACCATATATATGTATTGGTGTGTTTAGATTTGAAAGTTGCATGAGATTTGACAGTTCCACATTACCCAGTATGCTGACATAGCCACATAATGGTACACTGGAAGTCCAGAAAACAGTGGTTACATAAACTGGATTTAATAGAACTTTTTTATTTGGTATGTGTTTTTATATGACCGCAAAAATTTTTGCGGTCGTATAATGGTATGGTGCTGTCATCGTCGTTGACGTCGTTGTCTGTAGTCACTTTTGTTTTTGGCCAATAACTTTAGTTTCAGGTGACCAATCCTTATGAAATTTAAACACAATGTTCCATGGCACAAAAGGAAGGCTTGGCTTAGTTTTGGTTTTGGAAAAAGGGGCCAAAAAGGGTTAAATTTGATGTTTTAACAAATTTAACTGTAGAATCTTTATTATTTATCGGATTTTGATGGGGTTTCTTTCAGTGTCTTCCTGAGGAAATTTTCAATCAATAATATGCCAACGGATTTCATGCGGCATATACCATTCACGAGATAAATGGGGCCCAAAGGGGGCCAATTTCAAAAATTTAATTTTTTTATTTTAGTTCGATTTTGATGCAGTTTTTTGCAGTGGATTCCTTATGAAAAATTAACATAGCACTGCACCATTAGATTTTTGATAACTTGTTCCTTTTCCAAGCTATGAGGGCCCAACAGGGCAAAAATTGAAAACATGCAGATTACCTAAAATTTTTATTTTTCATCCAATTTCAATGGGATTTTTTTCTTTAGATTCCTCTCATTGTAGGCTTTGAGTACTATGTCAACAGATTTGATGTAGCTCTTACTGTTTTGAGCTATAAGGAGTCAAAAGGGCCAAAATTGCAATTTTTAGAAATATGTAAAATCTTTATTTTATCATTCGATTTTGATGGGTTTTTTATCTTTGGATTGTTCTCATTTTAAGCTTTCAGTGATATGGCAGTATATTTTGTATTGCTCTTTGGTTTCAAAGCTATAATGGGTCAAACGGGCCAAATTGCAATACTTCAAAATATGTGAAATCTTTATTTTTCATTGGATTTCAACCCAAGTTTTTTCTTTGGATTTCTCTTGATGGTAGTCAACAGAATTTCTTAGCTCTTACAATATCCTAGTAATAAGGGATTAAAAGAGCTAATTTTTATTTTCACTAGTTTGTGTCCAGTTAATTTCTGTGACAAGGTCCTTATTTTGGCCACATTAATTTTAGTTTAGACTTGTTCAAATTTCAGTGGTCGACATGCTGCGGTCGTATCATGCTGCGCTTGGCGTAGCGCTTTATTTTTTACTTAATAATATAAAGAAATATTCTCTGAGTACTGGCCTCACCCAGTGTGATAATTATATTTTTAGGCTTTTGATAAGGGAATTGTTGGAATCCTGTAATCATTTACATTTTGCTCATGTAGTCAATCATTGTCATGAATTTGAAATTTGAAATGTAGAAAATTTCCGTTTTTCATCATTTTCGGGCAAAATATTGAGTGGCTGTTTAAATACCAAATCACAATATAATTCATGCATCTTTGTCATATACAACACACAATATGCATGTAATGGTTATTTTCATGAGAACATAGACAAAAAATTGACAATTTAGTTAATTTGTTGGGGTAGGGATAAGTTTTATTGATGTAGGGAGTTTATTATACTTCAGAATTGCCATAATTTGTACCACTTGTAAAGAAGACATTATGTACTTCTATTTTATAATACCATCTTTTCATGAATTTGAACCATTCATAGATAAGATGAGGCAAAAGGGACAAAACTGTGTCAAAAACGAAAATATTTAAAGATGTGTTTTATTTGTCAATTTAAAAGTGGTAGTATGGTCATTCCAAACTTATTAACATTATGTAAATATGCTTAATCTTTAAGAAGTAAATATGCTTAATCTTTAAGAAAGGACAATAAAAGACTATAAAGAATTCCAAGAATTATGAAATAAAAACCTACCAGTTTCTAAGGACCATTGAACTTACACAATTTCGAGAAAAATCTTACAATTTGTGTCAACATTTTGAAGGGAGAGGGGTAAGGTTTTTAGCTCAGCTGATCCAAAGGTTCACTTTGAGCTATTGCCATCACTTGGCGTCCGTCTGCCGTCCGTCCTTTGTCCATCTGTTAAACTTTCACATTTTCATTTTCTCCTCTAAAACCACTGAAGCAAATTCAACCAAACTTTTTAGAAATGTTATATGGAAGGTCCTATACAAGGGTTGATCCGACAAAAAACCTGGTCGCCAACGTGGAACTTGGGTTTAACATAGGACCCTATGAGAAAAATCACATTTTCATCTTCTCCTTTGAAATAACTAAAGTAACTTGAATCAAACTTTACAGGAATGATGTATCGAAGGTCCTTCACAAAGATTGCTCATTTCATTTTGATCCGACAAAATACATGGCTGCCAGCACGGAAAATAGGTTTAACATAGGACCCTTTGGGGAAAATCACATTTTCAACTTCTCATTTGAAACCACTGAAGCAAATTCAACCAAATTACAATAATGAAAAGTAGTTATCTCTGTTTTCTGTAATATTTTATCTTTAACATTATATGCATGCAAACTATAATGCTGACCAAAAGTTTATTCCTCTGCAAAAGGAGAAAATATAAGAAAAAGAGTATATGTCTGTCTGAAATACTGAACAAATACTGAACAATGCTATAATTGTTACATTTATTTGAAAGCCATATACGTGTTTTATGGATTTTATCCTTTCTTTCAATGCCAAGAATTTTATATTATACAGGTTAGAAGCTGTGTATTATGGCTGCTATCCTATCTGTCCAAGCAGACTTGTATATCCAGAGATATTTCCAGGTATGAGTTTTTAGCCAATCAGTGGCTGAGATCTAATTTGTACATAGTTTTTTGTCTCCCCTGCGACAAGAGACATAGCGACCATATATTCCGTCATCAGCATTGTTGGAGTCAGCTTCGGCGTTAACATTTGGTTAATCCTAATATTAAACTTTTTTTTGAACTTGAATAACTTTCTCAATTCATATTCAATATCAATGAAATTTTGGCACAATATTCAGTGAGACTTCATTTTTGTATCCCAAGTTCAATTTTGAAAAAAAATAATTCCAATTTTTCTGCCATATGTTGGACTTTTTTTTTCAATAATTTTTTTTTATTGCACTATATCTTAGCACCCGCACGCCATAGACTGATAAGTGGTTACATCTCTAGTAGTTACAAACATCCATACCAGAATTATGTCACCTTGACCTATATTTTCCACTTCAATGAATTTGGCTAAATATTCTATTTAGTATTAACTCCAACTGCAACTGCAATGAGCTGTATGGTCATTTTGGAAATTTATTCCTCATCAGCAGCACTAGCACCCAAACAAAGGAAATCCATAGTTGACAAAGCTTCTAACAACATTTCAATCATTTGAAAGAAATACTATATTGATGTCCAATAAAACGAATTGGCCAAGTCTAATACTTTTAAACGCACCAATTGTGATGAACAAACTCTCACCAAACAACATTACAGAAATGCTCAAAGTTCCACCTAAAGATAACACCTTGCCTACAATGTACTGCATTCTTAAGCTTCACAAAAACCCGTGCAAGCATCGTTTTATTTCAGCATCAATTAATTGTTCTACTACTAACTTGTCCATCCATTTAACCAGTGCACTTTCTTGTATACCGTAAAAAGGCATGTATTATCCGCACATACTTACCCTAAAAAGGATTTAGGGGTTTGGGGGAGTGGATTATACAACCCTATACGACTTGAGGAGCTGGCCAAGTTCCCCAAAAATCGATTGTTAGTCCCTGTTCAAACCAAATAGACTGTTCTTAACATCATGGATCTAATTAAATATGTTGGTTTGAATTGCAAAGTGCCTTACAGTTATAAAAAATGGGTCTTTCCTACAAAAGATGCTATTTTGATGTCAGAACACGAATATTTTTATTAGCCGCCATTACTGTCAACAAACCATGTGATCGGTAAAGTGTTGATTTTGTGACAATATGCTATTTAGATCATAGTGCCTCTGACGACATTTAACATGCCAAAGATGCAAAATTATAGGATTAAGTGGCTTATTATTACATTCCAAAACAGTTTACAGGGAATGAAAGACTAAGAAATATCAAATTAAATGTAAAATAAATTTATTTTACATTTAATTTGATATTTCTTAGTCTTTCATTCCCAGTAAACTGTTTTGGAATAAACACGGATATGACGGTCCGCACCAGACCTGTTCTGATTTTTCCCTAGTGCTGGAACTCCCTGATTGATGAAACAATGTTATTCTTCTTCAAGTTTTGTCGTATTTGAGCCTTTTAATCATGAAATACTTTCAGAAAAGGCTTCAGATATAGTAAATAAAGACTCGTGCAGTTGATAAGCTATGAAAATACCGATTTACAGGTACAAAATAACTACGATCATACCATCTCCACGTAGACTTTGTTGGTTAAGGTCCCAGCTTACTAACAGTTTTTTCCCTGGATTTTAAGGCAAAAATAGGGCCTGCGGATTATACACAAATGCTGATAATACATGGCTTTTTAGGGAAAAGGAGTTAATTATAAAATATTGTGAAAAAACTTATCAAAACTCTGGTGTCACTTACTTTTGGAGTGTAAAAAACTTATATTGAAGTTTAAGATAAATAGCAATCAATACAAAAACCAGTTTCATCTATCAACAGTAATAATTTTTCTACACTTTATACAACGCTTCCACATAATTTGATTAAATCTAAATTGGGACAATTGATTAAACGGTCTTTTAAATTTTCTGGACTGCAGTTTATTTGTTGTAACAAAAAGCAAGGATTCTTTTCTAATATTACTTACAACAATCATTCCTCCTGGACGTGTGATGATACAATTAAAGCACTTAATCTTTTGCTTGACAACATTTTTGTTCGTTTTGCAACATTGTTTATCAACAGGTCAGTGGAATTCCCATGGGTACAAATTGTGCACCTCTTATTGCAGATCTTTTTCTTTTCTGTTACGAACGTGACTTCATGAAAAAATTTCAAAATGGGACCATACAAAACAGTGAACAACTTATTTCTGTTTTCAATGATAACAGCAGGTATATTGACGATATCCTTACTATTGACAATCCCCAGTTTTTTGTTCGCCTCAACGAAGTTGAGGGGGACTATTGGAGTACCCCCAGCATCCTCGTCCGCATCTACATCTACGTTCACATCCACATTTTGGCATACATGTATATCTCTGCAACTATTCATGGTAGGGTCATCAAACTTGGTATGCAGGTGCATCTTGGATTGACTCCCAGCCACTAAGACCTATATTTTCCGCATGATTGGCTTCCGTTCAAATTTACATTCAAGTTCATATCTCAGTCAGTATACATGATAGGATCAACTAACCTTGCATATGCATGCATTGCTGATGGTAGGTCAGCAACAAGGCAAAAGTAGGTCACTTTGACCTATATTTTATGCTTGATTGATTTACATTCAAATTTTCGGACAAGTTCAGATCTCAGTCACTAAACATGGTAGGATCATGTAACCTTGCATATGCATGCATCTCTGATGGTAGGTCAGCATCCAGGAAAATTAGGTCACTTTGACCTATATTTTTCGCTTGATTGATTTACATTCAAGTTTTCGGACGCGTTCAGATCTCCGTCACTATACATATTAGGATCATGTTACCTTTCATATGCATGCACCTCTGATGGTAGGTCAGCATCCAGGCAAAATTAGGTCACTTTGACCTATATTTTATGCTTGATTGATTTACATTCTAGTTTTCGTACAAGTTCAGATCTCAGTCACTAAACATGGTAGGATCATGTAACCTAGGCATATGCATGCATTGCTGATGGTAGGTCAGCATCAAGGCAAAAGTAGGTCACTTTGACCTATATTTTATGCTTGATTGATTTACATTCAAGTTTTCGGACGAGTTCATATCTCGGTCACTTTACATGGTAGGATCATGTTACCTTACATATGTATGCATCTCTGATGGTAGGTCAGCATCCAGGCAAAATTAGGTCCCTTTGACCTATATTTTACGCTTGATTGATTTACATTCAAGTTTTTGGACGAGTTCAAATTTCAGTCACTATATATGGTAGGATCATGTAACCTTGCATATGCATACATCTCTGATGTTGGGTCAGCATTGATTGATTAGCATTCAAGTTTTTGGACGAGTTCAGATCGTAATCACTATTCATTTACATGATAGGATCAGGTAACCTTGCATATGCATGCAACTTTGATGGTAGGTCAGCATCCAGGCAAAATTAGGTCACTTTGACCTATATATTACGCATTCAAGTTTTCGTACGAGTTCAGATCTCAGTCACTATACATGATAGAATCATGTAACCTTACATATGCATACATCTCGGATGGTAGATCAGCATCCAGGCGAGATTGGGTTACTCTGACAATGTGCCATAATGAGGGACGAACTCTGTAATAGTTGATTACCTATGTTTAGATTATGTCGACATCATTTACCCACAACAACTGTAACTTAATAAAGCTAATAATGATTCTAAAAATTGCCCTTTTCTGGATCTAACTATCATGGTTGACTCTGGTAAAATAAAAACTAAAATTTACGATAAAAGGGATGATTTTGATTTCAGTATTACTAATTTCCCTTTTCTTGACATTGACATTCTTCTAGCCCCATATTACGGAGTTTATATTTCTCAACTGGTATGATTCACACGCGTTTGTTCTACTCTTGACGACTTCAGTGAACGTAACCTTACTATCACTTCAAAACTTTTGCAGCAAGGTTACAGATTTCATAAATTGTTAAATACATTTAAAAAGTTTTATCGAAGATACGAACATTTGATATCTAAATATAATGTCACTCACAAACAGCTTAGTACCCATCTCAATTTTATGGAAATGTTGTTAAAAAATGCCAGAAACTGATAAAAAATCCAGAAAAACTGGGACGTAACTTACATTCTTTACGCAATAGGGAATACCGACAGGACATTCTGCATGTTGTCAGTTAAATTAGCTGTGGGATCCAGTGACCTGAGGATTTTACACACATACTGGCCTCTCACTGATACTGCCAATGTCTACTGAAATACATGATGATTCTTTACCAAACCCATTGGGAGTTTTGAATTTGATTTTTCTTCCGTAGTTCGACAGTGTTTTACCAGCAGATAAGGCTCCTTGAGCTAGCCGGCAGTTTAGCGGCGAGCACTCCTTGACCCATCTTTCAAAATTATATTTTGTTCCCCCATTTTTATGCCCCGCCTACGAAGTAGGAGGGGTATATAGTTTTCGGATATGTTGTCCATCCGTCCGTAATGCTCCCGTAGTTCGACAGTGTTTTACCAGCAGATAAGGCTCCTTGAGCTAGCCGGCAGTTTAGCGGCGAGCACTCCTTGACCCATCTTTCAAAATTATATTTTGTTCCCCCATTTTTATGCCCCACCTACGAAGAAGGAGGGGTATATAGTTTTCGGATATGTTGTCCATCCGTCCGTAATGCCCAGGTTAAGGTATAGGTTGAAGGTAGTTTTCCTTGAAGAAGGTACAATATCTTGATGAAACTTTGTATGCAGATAGACCATGACATGAACTGCAACATTTTGGAATGAAACGGATGCTGTGACCTCAGGGTCATGGGTCATTGACTTTGAATATCAGGAGTGAATATTTGATACACTACAGGTTGAAGGTAGTTTACCTTGAAGGAGGTATGATAATTTTATGAAACTTTGTATACAGATAGACCATGAAATGAACTGCAACATTTTGGAATGAAACTGATGCTGTGACCTCAGGGTCATGGGTCATTGACTTTGAATATCAGGAGTGAATATTTGATATACTACAGGTTAAGGTATAGGTTGAAGGTAGTTTACCTTGAAGGAGGTATAATAGTTTGATGAAACTTTGTATACAGATAGACCATGACATGAACTACAACATTTTGGAATGAACCGGATGCTGTGACCTCAGGGTCATGGGTCATTGACTTTGAATATCAAGAGTGAATACAGTCGAACTTCGATGGCTCGAACACCTAGGGGACCGATGAAAACAGTTCGAGCTAGAGGGGTGTTCGAGATATCGAGGTCGAACTATGTTCAAACCACAAAAAGGGTTCGAGGCATCCATGGTGTTCGAGTTATCGCAGTTCGAGCCTTCGAAGTTCTACTGTATTTGATAAACTACAGGTTAAGGTTTAGGTTGAAGGTAGTTTTTTGTACTTTGTATAATTATACATCATAACATGAACAGCATTGTTTTAGTGCCAAACAGATGCTATTACTTCAAGGTCATGGTTCATTGGCTTTGAAGTTAATGATTGAATTTTTGATACTGCTCATCGATTTAATTTTTGAAATTCTGCTTAGCATCTTTTTTGTCCTTTATGTTTAAACAGCAATTTTTGTAAATGGAATCTTTGATTCCAATTTTGGTAAATTTCCTGAAACTCTCTTAGACCTTTAATTTTGGAAATTTTACCTAGCAACCATATATTTTTTAATGTCTTTTTGTCAAAACACCAATTTTCAATAACTGAATTGCAAAAATCTTTGATTCCAATTTTTGTAATTTTCCTGAAACTCTCCAAGACCATTTAATTTTGGGAATTTTATCTAGCAACCATATATTTTTGAATTTCTTTTTGTCAAAACACCAATTTTCAATAAACTGAATTGCAAAAATTTTTTATTCCATTTTGGTAAATTTCCTGAAATCATCAAAGAAAACTTCATTTTTGAAATTCTACCTAACAGCAATGGTAAATCAATTCTTTTCATTAGAAGTAGTCGTTTTCCAAATATGGATTGCAAGTATTCTTGATTCCAACTTTGGTAAATTTCCTGAAACTCTCCAAGACCATTTAGTTTTGGAAATTTTACCTAGCAACCGTACATATTTGATGATTGCTAGGTAAAATTTCATGTTAGCCTCTAGATGTATAGATGATTAGATGATAAAATAAATGTCACTAATGGTCATCAGTAGCGGGGCATAGTGTCCATTGACACAGATTCTCTTGTTCTTTTCTAGGTTGTGGTCATGGAGTTAGTAGTCTACCTGTATGGGTTTTATTCCTATGTTTATTATACCATAGGGAAACGGGACAGAGAAAGGGGAGGTTTGGGTACCCATAAACGGGTTAAACCCTACCGCTGGCTTTTGCTAGTGTTGGTACCAAGTTCTGCTGTCACGAGTTCCTATCGTTCTTTACGTTTGTCTTTTGTATTTTTATTGTGGGTTTTTTTCTTGTACAGTTCTTATTTACTTTGTGGCATGTGGCTATGTTTTTCGGCCATTGTAGGTGTTTCCTGTTATCTTTTTCATTCTATTTTTATACGACCGCAAACATTTTGCAGTCGTATTATGGTATGGCGCTGGCATCGGCGTCGGCGTCTGTGGACAGCATAACTTAAGTTCTAGTGAACGGATTGTTACCAAATTTTAGCATGATGTTTGTTGGCACAAGCTTAAGCCCGGGTTTTTATTTCGCGTTCCCTGCCCATCCCGTTTTTGAAAAAGAGGCAAAAAAGGGGCCAAAAAGGGGTTAAATTAGGTATTTTCGTGTCTGTGGACAGCATAACTTTGGTTCTAGTGGATGGATTGTTTTCAAATCTTAGTATGATGTTTCTTGGAACATTCTTGAGAAATTTTTTTTTTTCCTTTAGTTTTTGGCCCCATCCATTTTAGAATTAGGGGCCAAAAAAGGGTTAAATTGGGTGTTTTCAAATATTCGACTGTAGAATCTTTATTATATATTGGATTTTGATGGGGTTTGTTTCAGTGTGCTCCTGAGGAAATTTCCAATCTGGAGTATGCCAACGGATTTCAAGTAGCATGTACCGCTCACAAGATAAATGGGGCCCAACAGGGGCTAATCTCAAAAAAATTATTTTATAGTCCGATTTTGATGCAGTTTTTTTCAATGGATTCCTTGTTAAAAATTAATATGGCACTCAGCTATTAGATTTTTGGTAACTGGTTTCCTTTCCCAGCTATGAGGGGCCGAAGGAGCCAAAATTGGGAATTTGCAGATAATGTGGAATTTCTATTTTTCATCGGATATCAATGGGCTTTTTTCTTTTGATTCCCCTTGATCTAAGCTTTCAGAGGTATGTCAACGGATTTGGTGTAGCTCTTACCGTTTCTGAGCTACAAGGGGTCAAAGGGGCCAAAATTGCAATTTTTCTAAATATGTCAAATCTTTATTTTTCATCGGATTTC
>MJUU01040015.1:1151-30986 GCA_002080025.1 Modiolus philippinarum
TGTACCAAATTTAAGTATTAGATGGCATTTTCACCATATCGCATACTATCGATACCCCTGTTGTTGCATGTTTTTTAGTATATTGGTACCAAATTTGAGTACTATATGACATTTACATCATATCCCATACTATCAATATCCCTACTGTTGCATGTTTTCAGTAAATTTGTACCAAATTTGAGTACTAGATGGCATTTACACCATGTCGCATACTATCGATATCCCTATTGTTGCATATTTTTAATATATTTGTACCAAATTTTAGTATCAGATGGAATTTACATCATATCGCATAATATCGGTATCCCTTTTGTTGCATATTTTCAGTAAATTTGTACCAAATTTGAGTACTAATTGGCATTTACACAATATCGCATACTATCGATATCCCTATTGTTGCATGTTTTCAGTACTTTTGTACCAAATTTGAGTAATAGATGGCATGTAATCATATCGCATACTATCGATATCCCTATTGTTGCATGTTTTCGGTATATTTGTACAAAATTTGAGTACTAGATGGAATTTATATCATATCGCATACTATCGAAATCCCTATTGCTGCATATTTTCAGTAAATTTGTACCAAATTTGAGTATTACATGGCATTTACATCATATTGCATACTACCGATATCCTCATTGTTGCATGTTTTCAGTAAATTTGTACCAAATTTGAGTAATAGATGGCATTTACACCGTATCGCATACTTTCGATATCCCCATTGTTGCATGTCTTCAGTATATTTGTACCAAATTTGAGTACTAAATGGCATGTATATCATATCGCATACTATCGATATCCCTATTGTTGCATATTTTCAGTATATTTGTACCAAATTTGAGTATCAGATGGAATTTTCATCATATCGCATACTATTGATATCCCTATTGTTGCATGTTTTCATCAAATTTTCATCATATTTTGATCATGTTCCTTCGGTATTCTACTGCTGTTGTTCAGTAAATTTGTACCAAATTTGAGTACTAATTGGCATTTAAACCATATCGCATACTATGGACATCCCTATTGTTGCATTTTTACAGTATATTTGTACCAAATTTAAGTATTAGATGGCATTTTCACTATATCGCATACTATCGATATCACTATTGTTGCATATTTTCAGTAAACTAGTACCAAATTTGAGTACAAGATGACATGTACATCATATTGCGTTCTATCTATATCCATATTGTTGCATATTTCCAGTAAATTTGTACCAAATTCGAGTACTAGAGGGCATTTACACCATATCGCATACTATTAATATCACTATTGTTGCATGTTTTCAGTATATTTGTACCAAATTTGAGTATTAGAGGGGATTTACATTCTCTCGCATAATATCAATAACAATCTATTCTTGCATATTTTCAGTAAATTTATACCAAATTTGAGTACTAGATGGAATTTATATCATATCGCATACTATCGATATCCCTATTGCTGCATATTTTCAGTAAATTTGTACCAAATTTAAGTATTAGATGGCATTTTCACCATATTGCATATTATCAATATTCCTATTGTTGCATATTTTCAGTAAATTTGTACCAAATTTGAGTACTAGATGGCAAGTAATCATACCGCATACTATCGATATCCCTATTGTTGCATGTTTTCAGTATATTTGTACCAAATTTGAGTACTACATGGCATTTACGCCATATTGCATACTATCTCTGTCCCTATCGTTGCATATTTTCAGTAAAGTTGACTATAAGATTGCATTTACAACATATCGTATTATACCGATATCCCTATTGTTGCATATTTTCAGTAAAATTGTACAAAAATTGAGCATTAGATGGCATTTACACCATATCGCATACTATCAATATCCCTATTGTTGCATATTTTCAGTATATTTGTACCAAATTTGAGTACTAGATGGCATTTACACCATATTGCATACTATCGATATCCCTATTGTTGCATGTTTTCAGTAAATTTGTACCAAATTTGAGTAGTAGATGGCATTTAGACAGTATCGGATACTTTGGATATCCCCATTGTTGCATGTTTTCAGTAAATTTGTACCAAATTTGAGTACTAGATGACACTTACGTCATATCGTATACTATCAATATCCCCATTGTTGCATATTTTCAGTAAATTTGTACCAAATTTGAGTACTCAATGGCATGTACATCATATCGCATACTATCGATATCCCTACTGTTGCCATGACCCATTTCTTTAAAATCCTCATAAATCATATAAATTGAATTGGAATAATAGGTGCCATTTGCACCATTAGGCATACTATATATGTCCCTATCGTAGCATATTTTCAGTAAATTTGTACAAAATTTGAGTACTAAGTGGTATTTACATGATATCTTATAATATCGATATCACTATTGTTGCATATTTTCAGTAAATTTGTACCAAATTTGAGTACAAGATGGCGTGTATATCATATCGCATACTACCGATATCCCTATTGTTGCATATTTTCAGTAGAATTGTACCAAATTTGAGTACTAATTGGCATTTACACCATATCGCGTACTATCGATATCCCTATTGTTGCATGTTTTCAGTATATTTGTACCAAATTTGAGTACTAGATGGACTTTATATCATATCGCATACTATCGAAATCCCTATTCCTGCATATTTTCAGTAAATTTCTACCAAATTTGAGTATGAGATGACATTTACACCATATCGCATACTATGGAAATCCCTATTGTTGCATGTTTTAAGTATATTTGTACCAAATTAGAGTACTCAATGGCATTTACACCATATTGCATACTATCTCTGTCGCTATCGTTGCATATTTTCAGTAAAGTTGACTATAAGATTGCATTTACAACATATCGTATTATACCGATATCCCTATTGTTGCATTTTTTCAGTAAAATTGTACAAAAATTGAGCATTAGATGGCATTTACACCATATCGCATACTATCAATATCCCTATTGTTGCATATTTTCAGTATATTTGTACCAAATTTGAGTACTAGATGGCACTTACATCATATTGCATACTATCGATATCCCTATTGTTGCATGTTTTCAGTAAATTTGTACGAAATTTGAGTAGTAGATGGCATTTAGACCGTATTGCATACTTTGGATATCCCCATAGTTGCATGTTTTCAGTAAATTTGTACCAAATTTGAGTACTAGATGACACTCACGTCATATCGCATACTATCAATATCCCTATTGCTGCATATTTTCAGTAAATTTGTACCAAATTTGAGTACTCAATGGCATGTACATCATATCGCATACTATCGATATCCCTACTGTTGCCATGACCCATTTCTATAAAATCCTCATAAATCATATAAATTGAATTGGAATAATAGGTGGCATTTGCACCATTTCGCATACTATCTATGTCCTTATCGTAGCATATTTTCAGTAAATTTGTACAAAATTTGAGTACTAAGTGGTATTTACATGATATCTTATAATATCGATATCACTATTGTTGCATATTTTCAGTAAATTTGTACCAAATTTGAGTACAAGATGGCGTGTATATCATATCGCATACTACCGATATCCCTATTGTTGCATATTTTCAGTAGAATTGTACCAGATTTGAGTACTAATTGGCATTTACACCATATCGCATACTATCGATATCCCTATTGTTGCATGTTTTCAGTATATTTGTACCAAATTTGAGTACTAGATGGACTTTATATCATATCGCATACTATCCATATCCCTATTGCTGCATATTTTCAGTAAATTTGTACCAAATTTGAGTATTTGATGGCATTTACTCCAGATCGCATACTATCGATATCCCTATTGTTTCATATTTTCAATATATATTTGTACCAAAGTTTAGTATCAGATGGAATTTACATCATATCGCGTAACATCGGTATCCCTATTGATGCATATTTTCAGTAAAATTGTACCAAATTTGAGTACTAATTGGCATTTACACCAGATCGCATACTATCGATATCCCTATTGTTGCATGTTTGCAGTATATTTGTACCAAATTTGAGTACTAGATGGACTTTATATTATATCGCATACTATCCATATCCCTATTGCTGCATATTTTCAGTAAATCTGTACCAAATTTGAGTATTAGATGGCATTTACACCATATCGCATTCTATCGAAATCAGTATTGTTGCATGTTTTCAGTATATTTGTACCAAATTAGAGTACTAAATGGCATTTACACATTATTGCATACTATCTCTATCCCTATCGTTGCATATTTTCAGTAAATTTGTGCCAAATTTGACTATAAGTTTGCATTAACATCATATCGTATTATATCTATATCCCTATTGTTGCATATTTTCAGTAAAATCAGATGGAATTTTCATCATATCGCATACTATCGATATCCCTATTGTTGCATGTTTTCATCAAATTTTCATTATATTTTGATCATGTTTCTTCGGTATTCTACTGCTGTTGTTCAGTAAATTTGTACCAAATTTGAGTACTACTCGGCATTTATACCATATCGCATACTATCGACATCCCTATTGTTGCATGTTTTCAGTATATTTGTACCAAATTTAAGTTTAAGATGGCATTTTCACCATATCGCATACTATCGATATCCCTATTATTGCATATTTTCAGTAAACTTGTACCAAATTTGAGTACAAGATGACATGTTCATAATATTGGATACTGTTTATATCCATATTGTTGCATATTTCCAGTAAAGTTGTACCAAGTTTTAGTACTAGATGGCATTTACACCATACTGCATACTATTGATATCCCTATTGTCGCATGATTTTAGTATATTTGTACCAAATTTGAGTATTAGAGGGAATTTACATCATTTCGCATTATATCAATAACCCTATTCTTGCATATTTTCAGTAAATTTATACCAAATTTGAGTACTAGATGGAATTTATATCATATCGCATACTATCGATATCCCTATTGCTGCATATTTTACGTAAATCTGTACCAAATTTAAGTATTAGATGGCATTTTCACCATATCGCATACTATCGATATCCCTATTGTTGCATGTTTTCAGTATATTTGTACCAAATTTGAGTACTAGATGACATTTACATGATATCGCATACTATCAATATCCCTATTGTTGCATATTTTCAGTAAATTTGTACCAAATTTGAGTACTAGATGGCATGTAATCATATCGCATACTATCGATATCCCTATTGTTGCATGTTTTCCGCATATTTGTACCAAATTTGAGTACTAGATGGAATTTATATCATATCGCATACTATCTATATCCCTATTGCTGCATATTTTCAGTAAATTTGTACCATATTTGGGTATTAGATGGCATTTACACCATATCGCATACTATCGATATCCCTATTGTTGCATGTTTTCAGTATGTTCAGTATATTTGAAAAAAAAATGGGTACTAGATGGCATTTATACCATATCACATACTATTGATACCCCTATTGTTGTATGTTTTCAGTATATTTGTACCAAATTTGAGTATTAGAGGGAATTTACATCATTTAACATTATATCGATATCCCTATTGTTGCATATTTTCAGTAAATTGGTTCCAAATTTGAGTACTAATCGGCATTTACACCATATCGCATACTATCGATATCCCTATCGTTGCATGTTTTCAGTTTATTTGTACCAAATTTGAGTACTAGATGGAATTTATATCATATCGCATACTATCGATATCCCTATTGTTGCATATTTTCAGTAAATTTGTACCAAATTTGAGTATTATATGGCATTTACACCATATCTCATACTATCGATATCTCTATTGTTACATGTTTTCAGTATATTTGTACCAAATTTGAGTACTGCATGACATTTACATCATATTGCATAATATGGATATCCCTATTGTTGCATATTTTCAGCAAATTGGTACGAAATTTTAGTACGAGATGACATGTACATCATATCGCATACTATCGATATCCATATTGCTGCATATTTCCAGTAAATTTGTACCAAATTAGAGTAGTAGATTACATTTACACCATATCGCATCCTATCAGTATCCCTATTGTTTCATGTTTTCAGTATATTTGCACCAAACTTGAGTACTAGATCGCAATTACACCATATTGCATGGTATCTCTATCTATATTGTTGCATATTTTCAATAAATTTTACTAAATTTGAGTATTAGATGGCATTTACACCATGTACTATACTATTGATAGCCTTATTGTTGCATCTGTTCAGGAAATTTGTACCACATTAGAGTCACAGCAGCTAGATAGTATTCTGACAAAATGGCATATACTATGCATACACCATTTATGTTCGTGGTTTAGGCAAATGTGTGCCAAATTTGAGTTTTAGTTGACATTTGCAGCAAATCATACTAAATATGAGTGTTTGTAAATTGCTTGCATGTTTTAGGGAACATTATGCCAATGTGAAAATATCATTTTGCGCACTGTGAGTATTTGGACATCAATGCGTCATATCATAATATTTTCTCGCAAGTTTTCGGGATTGTAAAATTGTTGAAAAAATATTACTTTTGTCAAGTTTATGGCAAAATTTATTTAACAATATCTGTCATGAACCAGCGCGATCTAGGCGAACATAATTTGATTGTCCAACGGCTTTCGGAGGAAAATTCATGTTTTTGTGTTTCTTTTGGCTATTAATTATTATTTCATGGTTGTAGAAAATAGCCACCTGCTGGCGCATAAAAAGCACGATTAATTTTCTTTATCATTGCTTTATTAGGTTAACATATTTTTGAAAATGTATTTTATATTAACTTCGATTGCGCCAGTCCCGAGGCGCCATGCAGCTACTTCATTGTCTCTCATTCACATAGTGTCGCTCGATCGTGTATTTGGTGTGTGGTCCAGAGTTACCGAGTAGAGAGTATGGGTTATGGTGCATGGTGTATGGTTCATAGTGTATGGTGTATGGTTCATAGTGTATGGTGTATGTTTCATGGTGTATGGTGTATGGTTCACGTTGCAACACCATACACCATTACACCATACACCATGAACCATTGAACCATACACCATGCACCATTGAACCATACACCATTACACCATACACCATAAAATGGTTATGTTTTACCCTACAAGTACTGTAAAAGTCGAGATTTCACAGTGAAAACAAAATTGAAATTTACATTGTGATGCACCTATAAAACCATTGTTAATTTTGACAAAAGAAAATAGTTTGTTTTCATATGATACACTGCGTTTATGACATCAGTGTAACCCTAGACAATAGTTTACAAATTTTTCTAGTGTAACTTTCTCCTTTATCGTAACAATATCAGAAAAGGGTCATATTTCCTTATTCTAAATAGACAAATTTTGTTAGTAACAAAAAAGAAAGAAAAAAAATACTAAAAATAGGATGTAAAAATAAGGAAGAAAAGAAGCATTTCTTTTAATTCGACATAGCATGGATGCCTCAATACAGAAACCTGAAATTGAACAAAACATGTAAGAAAAGGTAGATTTTCTTTTTATATTATAGCGGTGTTCACAATACGTATACTGAAACTTTCTCTTATTAAACAAAAGCAGTAGAATACCGAAGGAACAAAAGATTGAAATTTACAAAAATCGAAGTCCAAAGACTTATTTAACCTTTCATATAAATAAGAAAGCTGCACATTTTCTCTATTTGATATTATAAAAATGTTCACAATCCTGAAACTTCAAATAATTTAACCTTAGATATATAAGAAAGAGCACATTTTCTCTCTATTATATTATACCGTAATACTGAAATTCTATAATTTTACCTTAAATGTATAAAAAAAACACATTTTCTCTTTTTTTATATTATTCCGGTGTCCGCAATACTAAAACTGCCTTTGATTTAACCTTTTATATATAAAAAGAGCACATTCTATTTTATATCAAACCGGTGTCTGCAATACTATAACTTCCTTTAACATATAAGAAACGGCACATTATCTCTATTGTATATTATACCGGTTTTCACAATACTAAAATTACCTTTAACTCAACCTCTAATATAAGAAAGGGAACATTATCCTATTTTATATTATACCGGTGTCCGCAATATTATAAATTCCTTTAATATAGAAGAAAGGGCACATTATCTCTTTTTTATATCATACTTGTGTCAGCTATACTAAAATTTCCTTTAATTTAACCTTTAATATAAGAAAGAGCACATTTTCTCTATTTTATATGATACAGGTGTCTGCCATACTAAAACCTCCTTTAATTTAACCTTTAATATATCAGAAAGGGTACATTATACCGGTGTATTCAATACTGAAACTTTCTATAATTGAACGTTAAATATATAAGAAAGAGCAATTTATATATCATATGTTCATGTGTTTCGACTTTATTGTTCTGCTATAATGAACTGCCGGATTTTTTATGTAGATTGCAAAAAAGTGTACGTTTCTAAACATTTAAATGTTTTTGTTCCAAAAGAATGGCAGTGAAGCAAGCCAAAGATAACTTACATAAGCCCAAAACATGTGATGGTTAATCTGATATTTTTTAAATATCTTGTAATTCGGAGTGGTTGTCAAATAGTTATATTTCGAGTTTAAAAAAATAGAGATTGTGCAGAAAACTGGAACATCTATCTATGAAATGCGGAATCTAAATGAAACGAATTAACGCATGCTACACGATACACGCAATGAACGTTACATGTAACACGATGAGCGCACACGATTTACATGATGAAAGCAAACGGTCTACACTATGAACGCACACGATTCACACGATGAGCGCTATTTTGGGAATGCTGAACATTTCCATCGCTGTATATTGGTCTGAATATATATCATTGGTCGCAACGCTGATAAAAATGCAGTGGACGGCTAATAATTTTCACAACGCTAATTATGGCTTTTATTTAAAAAAAAAAAATATCTGTCATAACAACAAAAGGTTTAAAAATGACTGTTTTTTCACGCATATATGTCGTAATAGATGAATCATGAATAGAAAAACCTACATAAATCCTTTCTTTCACCACAATTTCAAATCCACTGGTCTTGAAACACATTTTATTGTCCAGCTATTATTTTCTTCAATGACTCAAGAATGATGGGAAGACATTTTTTTTACGATTTTTGTCAAGTATAGTTGAATTGATATGCATGTAATGTAAATAGTTATTGTGCATTTCTTTTAGAGTTTTATTGTTGCAGTAAAGCACACTGAAGAAGAAAAAATATATGATGACAACGGTCTCCAGGTCACATACACACTTTTATCATACTTATGTCCATGCATGATTATTCATACGATTATCAATTTCCAATGATTTATTCTCTATTTCTTTTGCTTTTACTTTATGGTGTTCGATACAACGATCTATAATCTTTTTATCAGCACAGTTCCTGCATTGTAAACATTTAAAGTTATGTTTTAAAAGTGTGCATATTAAAAGATATCTTGGTGTTTGATCTGATTTAAATGATGCATGCCTATCGCCTCTGTCCGGAAGCTCGTCAACTGATTTTTCTCCTGCTAAATGTGGTTTCCTAGAACTAATTCCATATTTCTGTAGTGCGTATGAAAGCTGCATATCCTCTCCTGACCAAAACGATAAAGGTTCCATGCTTAAATAGTATTTCAGATAAATTCTAGGTAATGTCCAGGTATGACCAACATAATCATTCTGTCCGTCAAATTCCTTCTGCACTATTCTATAGCCGTTCTTTGAATCAACGTATTGAAATGTTCTGCCATTCGCTCCGACTAATGAATGTCCGTGTAAATTTGAATAAGTTATGCAGAATTGCAACCACTGTGATCTCGGAATAACATCATCATCCCAAATTGATACATAGTCTTCTGTTAACATAAAGGCTATATGAAATCTACCGTGGAACCGGAAATTTTTACTAGAGGCTATATGTATTATTTCAATTTTAGGATGGTTTGCTCGAAAAATTTTAATAACGCCTGAAACGTTTACAAAATTACTATTTTGAAAAATAGCAATAGTTCTTGGGATTAATGTTTGCTTTACGGCAGCAAGTAATTGTTGCTGTAATGTTTTACGTTTGAACACTTGTAAAATTACTGCGATAGAAGGGATTTTTGTATGCCTGAAATTGTTACCATGTTTTAAGAAACTTTGATCATTCTTTATGCTTTGTTGTTGTCGCAAAAGGTTTTCAACTGGAAGCTTAATAGTTTGCAATATTAGTAATATCTTTTGTGCGGGATGACTATTGCCGTATGGCAAACCGTTTGATTTATTACGAGTGTGCAAATTGCTTATAATTTGTGTCAAGGACGGTACGAAATTAATCTCATCTACAAGTTTGAAGATATTATAATCGTTTTCCTTTCTTCCCTCTACATAGTCTCGTAAAAAAAGTATAGGAACATTATACCATGTTGCTTGCTCAATAATTCCAAAAGAATCGGTTAAAATAACATCAGAGTGTCCTAAGATCCAAAGAACTTCTTGAAATGATAAGGTAGAAACACAAACAATTCTTGAGTCGTACTCACAAAACAAATTTGTTGATTTTGATGCATTTGGATTTGATTGTATTGTAACAAAAAATAAGCATCGTTCACAATTAACACTCGCCATACTTTTATGCAAAGTCTTCATTTTAATGATATCCCTTTGTTTTTGAAGTTTGACAAATACTAGAATTTCATATGATCGACCCACAATTTCAGTCGGTATTTTTGTTTTGTTTTTCGATTCGAGATATCTAGCAGAATCTAAGACTGTATTTCCTATTACGAATATGTTAGAATTATCAATTCCTTCAGCCAGAAGGTTGTTTCGATTTATTTCCGATGTAGCAAAATGGTATGTTGTTATAGAAGAAATTGTTTTCCGATTATATTCCTCCGGGAAAGGCGAATACATATTGAATGTACGATAGCCAGCCCCAATATGGGCAAGTCTGACCTTTTTGTGAAAAGCAACAGAAGCTATAACCATGGCAAAATTTGTATCTCCTTGAACAATCCATATATCGTCGGCATTTTTCAGAATTCGATCGGATATAATAAACAGCTTACCTGATACTACGCTAAACGATTGTCCCTTGTTCAAAGCAATATTAAACCAGATATCGACCTTTATGTCAAAAAGTCTAAGAAACAGCGAAATGTTATCTTTGTTTGGTCCAGTAAAAACAGTAATGGTTGAAAATTGTTGAGAATTACTAAGACATTTAATGACAGGTGCTAACTTTATTACATCATTACGAGTTCCAAAGAAAATGACAATTCGCTGTTTTTCAGATGGTTCTGCTAAATCCATTTCCCGTACATGAGTAACAAATTCTATCGAATTGTTAACCATATCAAATACTATGTTTGAGATCGTATTAAGACTTTTAGTTAAAATTAAAACACTGCAGATAAAAGCAAAACATTTGCAATATTTCAAACTAAAGTTCGCCATAACTAGAGAAAGAACAATGTGATCTTGATGATTTCACTGAGGTGAGCGTATTGGTTACTTTTCTGTACGTTTATTTTATTTATGGTTCACTTCTGCATTGAAACGTCACACTGTAAAAAAATAATATTCTTACTAAGTAAATATAAAATAAAACGTTTTAAGCAAAATAATGTATAAAAGGGAAATTTTCATAAAATATACTGATGTTAATTTAATGCACATTCGACAAAGTCACTACAAATAGAGGGCATCACCAAACAATTTTTAAAACGCTTTTGATGCTATTCATATTGCGGTGTCCATGAGGCTATCGACAATGGTATTTGCTCAGATCTCATAGTAAATTCAAGATGGCTGGAACTCATTGCTACATTTCGAATAACGTTTCATCATATGGGTTGTTAATTCGATATCAAATGTTGATATTTTCTATTAAACTTCCTAAATATGTTTAACAATCTTTTCAATCTTTAACATTTTCCATTACACCCAATTTTATACATCGTTTGAACAAAATGGAAGGGGTTCCCTATATTACATAAGTAATACAAAAATGAGTTAATCAGTTCCCATTTTTACGAGTCCCCATGAGTCATCGATCCGTCACCGATCAGTCAAAGGTCAAGTCAGATCAGTCATGATTCAAGAGGCGTCCGCCAGATCATTCATCAGTCATCATTCAACCGTATGGATTCAACCTTCCTAAGTCAGAGCTTGTTTGTACTCGTCACCGGCCATCTGTCACCGTCCATCGTTCAGCCTATCAGTCATTAGTCATCCGTCACATGTCATTTTTCATTTGATTTCAGGCTTATTCAAATATTGGAATACAAGTATTTTTGTAGTGATAGTACATTGACGTGCGAATACTGAGATAAAAGGGAAACATTTTACTTTTAATTTGCATTTCAAACAAATATTTTAATCCGTAAAAATTCTCACTTATATATTAAATTACTCTTTACGGGTTAAATTCAATATAAAATGAAATGAATATTTAGAATGCTATTAATAAATACATGTATATATAAAAAATGTACCTGAAATACAATGTGCTATTATTTTACTTTAACGACTCCCCCAAAGGTAGTAATTCAAATAGAATTAAACATTTCACACAATTGTGGTCCACTGCAGGCTAGATATTTATTATGCATTTTAAATACAATACTCAAATTATCTATGTCTACACAATCTCTAAAATATCAAGAGCCTGTGTTCGATGCAGTTACTTCCTTGATAGAGCCCGGTTGCTCACAAATAAGCTACTTAAACAAGGATATGTTTACCCCAAACTTGAATTCATCCCTAGAGAGGTTTTACGGTCGACATCACCAACTTGTAAACCGCTATGGGATATCTTTTTCCCAGACGCAGCAATGGTGGAAAGCATGCAGTTAGACACACTACAGTGTTATATACGTGTACATGCACATATATTTTGGAATACTAATACTGAAAGTTTTGGAAAATTATGAAATTTTCTGACCATTCTTTATGGTATACTTGTTGCAAATTTGGAGTAAAGAAACAGGAATGTTTCAGCATTTTAAGGTAACATTCATTTTCATAGGTACAATTTAAAACCTTGAACTGCAATTTAATTGTTTATATTACTCAGGGGTTTTCTGAAGATATATTCATTCACAAGTACATTTTGTACAAGGAGAAATCTTTAGGATAACAAAATACCGAAGTTACTGTTAATTCAGTGTCTGCAAATGTGCAGTTCGACAACTTATGTATCTACAATGAAGATCATATCAAAAAATTTGGAATCCATATGCCAAAACATTCGTAAGAGCAAATTTTCAATAGAATCAAAAAAGAAAAGTAAATATCAGCTAAGCATAGAGCTATGCAAGAGGGATATACTCCTTAGTTTTAAAGTAAACTTTCTAAAATAGATATTCAGGTTTCCAAATAAAATCTGTTTTCGGGTCAGCAACGAGGTACTGGCTACTGGGTTGGTGAATAACCTTGCGAACTAACAGTCCCCCAGCAGAAGCATCGGCCCAGTGGAAATAAATTACAAAATACCGAAATTAGGATTTTATGTGAAATAACTTGTTGGGAAAAGCCTGAAATATTTACATCCTGTACATTTTTTTTTGTGTAAATGAACTAAAATCAACTTGTAGAAGTTTTTATAAATAGGGCCATCAATTGCTTTGTCCAACTGTGACAAAAAGTATATGGAAATTGTTTTAGGAAATGACAGCATCACCTATTAGATGTGATAGCAAATAGTGATCATAATCAATGCTTCATTTAGTTGAAGCACCTTTACCTTAAATTGAGAAACTCTAAGGCACGGATCAATTGATGTTTCAGGGAAGGGGGGGATGGCAAGGATTTTCACCTGAGCCAGAATATTTTATGTCCACTGCGCAGACCAGATTATTATTTTTCACATATTGTTATGCCAGGAAATTTTTTTGTACAAGGATTTTTTCTCGGGAAAAGATGAGGGCCAGGTTATTTTAATTCAACCACGGTGATGATCAAAATTGATTTTTTGGAAAATTTCGGGGCCATTTTTTTTCAAAAAAATTACAGCCCCCTCTGAAAATCAAATGATCCGCACCCTACTCTCAGATTCTCATACAGGGCTGCCCAATTTTCTTTTGCTAGTTAACTATACTGTTGCATTTATACTGATGGAGGCCCTGGATCCTTTGAACCTCCCCTTTTCTTGTTTCTTTTTTTTTGGTATGCAAAATGTTCAAAATTATTACCAAGATAGCCTAGTACAATACCATTGGATGTCCCCGTTTATCTATGTGTTTCGTACTCATTTTTGTCAACACTTGTCCATTGAATTTGTGTAGGATTAAAAAGTATCCGTTGCGAAATATGTTTCCCATCATTGTCAGAGGACGGAATAAAACGCAGTGCACTTACTTGTATCAAGGAGTTAGTAAACTATTGCAAAAAAACATACGAAAACTCTGGTGTAAATCGATTTTGGAGTGTAAAAAATTCTATTGAAGTTTTAGATAAATTGCAATCTATAGATAGACCAGTTTCATATATTGACAGTTATGATTTTCCTACACTTTATACAACCCTTCCAAATAATTTGATTAAATCAAAATTGGGTCAACTTATTAAATGATCCTTTAAATTTTCGGATTTCCTTGTTGTAACAAAAAGCATGGATTCTCCTCCAATATAACATACAACAATTCTTGCTCCTGGACATGTGATGATATGATTAAGGCACTGAATCTCTTGCTAGACAACATTTGTTTTCGTTTTGGCACCATTGTTTATCATCAGATCATTGGAATCCCGATGGGTACTAATTGTGCACTTCTCATTGCAGATCTTTTTTCTGTTCTGTTCTGTTACGAACTGGACTTTATGAAAACAAACAGCAAAATGGAATTGTACCAAACCCAAACAGTGATAAACTTATATCTATTTTCAAAAATAATAGCGGGTACATTGACGATATCCTTACTATTGACAATCCCCAGTTTTTAGCTGATGTCGATATCATTTACCGAGAACAACTGAAACTCAATAAGGCAAACGATAATTCTAAATACTGCCCATTTTTGGACCTTGGTATCATCATTGACTCTGGTAAAATAAAAACTAAAATTTATGGTAAAAGGGGTGATTTTGATTTACTATTACTAATTTCCCCTTTCTTGACGGCGACGTTGCCCTAGCTCCATCGTATGGGGTTTATATATCTCAACTTGTACGATTCTCTAGCCTTTGTTCTACCCTTGACGATTTTAATGAGCGTAACCTTACTCTTACATCCAAAATTTTATAAAGTTACAGATTTCATATATTATTAGATACTTTTAAGAAGTTTTACAGAAGATATGAACATTTGATATCTAGATATGACGTGATTCGCAAACAGCTAATTATTAAGGGGCATTTTTCATCCTCGATAATATGGAAATGATGTTAAAAAATGTCAGAAACTGATAAATAATCCAGAAAAACTGGGACGTAACTAACATTCATATGTAATGATGGATATCGACAAAATATTCTGATCAAATCCGTTAAATTGGCTTTGGATTCCATTGGTCTGAAAACTTTACATATATTCTTGCCACTCACTGATACTAACGATGTCTACTGAAATGCATGACAACTCTTAACCAAACCCTTCGGGGAGTTTAGAGTTTATTTTTTCTTCCTTAGTGCGACAGTGTGTTACCAGCAGACTAGGTTTTTTGAGCTAGCCGGCAGTTTAGCGGCAGAGACTCTCTGACCAATCTTTCTTAAATACGTTTTGTCTTCCTAGATAGTGGTCATTGAGTTAGTAGTCTACCTGTATTGGGTTTTATTCGCATGTTTATTATACTATAGGGAAACGAGATAGTGCAGTAACTTCGGTATTTAGTTATTTGCAGGGGTCATATCATATTGGACCTTGGGTATCCCCTTATTTTCTCCATGACGTATTAGGAGACATCATTTTTTTGGGGGGGAGGGGCTTGAATTTTATTAGGACACCGCATCAGGATTCGGTTGCCCTATATAGTTTTTACTCTGTCAACAATTTGACTGTAAAGAATTTTTGCCTTGTATAAGTGGGAATAATTTGAAATTTGGTGTCAAGCTTTGATATGATTAGTTGTTTTGTGTCAGCATTTTTTTTAGTTTGTCGGGGTTTCCTTTTCCTGTTTACAGATTCTTTGATTTTTGAGAATTAAGCAGATTTTCATCACAGATTTCTTGGCCTTTATATAACCGAATGATTCGACATTTACCTTGAAGCTTTCAAATGAATGTTTGGATTGTGTAGCCGATTTTTAAGACATTCTTGCGTCTACTTCCTGTTTGCCGATACTTTAATGTTTTACCAAGAGCCAATTTTTCATCACAAAATTTTTGGCTTGTAAAAGTAGAAATGATTTGAAATTTGGTCTAAAGCTTCAAAATGATGAGTTGTATTGCATTAACGATTTTTGAATTTGTCAGGTGTGTGCTTCCCGTTTGCCGATTAAAAAAAATCACAATTAACCGAATTTTCGTCGCAGATTTCCTGGCTTCTACTGAAGAGAATGTTTTGAAATTTGGTCTAAAGCTCGGTAATTATGAATTGTATTGTAATTTTCAGGTTTACCGCTTGACTTCTGTCTGTTTGTCCATAATTTGATTTTACATGAACCAAATTTTTGTCAAAGATTTCTTCGCTTTTATCAGTTGGAATTATTTAGAATTTGGTCCGAAGCTTGGAAAAGATAAGTTGTATTACATAAATATATTAAGTTTGTGAGGCGTCCACTTCCTGTTTGATATTTAGCCTGAAGCTAAGAAATTCTATGGTTTGGAAAACTTGCAATAAACAACGTGTCAAGCAAATTAGTGTATAAGCGCATTGGTGTGTCAATATAAATGCACACTTATCTCAATTTTAATTTCGCCCAGAGTTTCAGGGTTCAAAGGGCAGGGCCCTTCCGAACATGCTGAAATTTTTAGTTTGATGATTACAGTAGGTGTCAATGATTTGTGATTATTGATTGTATAAAATATCGCGTTTTTTAATTTTCATAAAAATTAGAATATTGGTGACTGAATTAAAAATTAAGTATTAATACTTGGGCGACAATGGCCACTTTTTAGCCCTTTTTTAAGAACTTAAACTTTCAGACATGTAGTACATGACACAGAGTCTCACTCCTTTAGCAGTAATCATGTGAACTGCGAAAAATACTAGTACTGTAAAAGTGGTTATTGTATGGTCCGAAATTATAAAACAAATCAGCACAAGAACAATGAGAGCTACATGTATTAGTCTGCAGCTACCATATATAAAACAAGTCAATTTTTTTTGGATTCATTATTCACCTTATTTATGTATTACTGATATACATGTAAAGTCCACTTATCTCTCTTGGGCAAGAAACAAAAAAAAAAGACATCTTTGACTTCAAATTCCAAAAGGTATTAGCAACTTCTCCCAACCCCTGCATGCACAGTTGTCAGAATTTGCGGAGTTGTGTCCAAAGGTTGTTGGTAGATTTTAAAGGAAATATATATTCAATATGAACTGGATGGACAAGCAAGTGTGAACAGACCTGAATATGATTTGAATGTCTCTGCACAGTTTGTGGCTACTGACGTACACTTAAGTTCAAATTAAGAATGTTAGGATATGAAGTAGATGCACACGAGACAAAGTCTCTACACATTAAAAAATGGATAACAGGAAACACATACAATGGCTGAAAATTATAATTACATGCAACAATTTGCAAGGGAACTACACGTATAAGACAAAAGACAAACGTAGACAACGATAGGAACTCGGGACAGCCGGACTTGGTACCGACACTATCAAAAGCAAGCGGTAGGGTTGAACCGGTTTATGGGTACCCGAACCTCACAATACACGAATAAACATAGCTTTTGCTGTTGGTTTTACTCTTGAAGTCACCATGTGGCCTTCTACAGCCATTACTTATAGCAATTTCAAGACGGCCCCTGTATTATGACCGGTTTGAGCAGAATTCATTGCTAAATGTAAAACAACGGTTTATCAATATAAACATGTTTGGCTACTGTAGATAAATATTTACTTAAAAAATCATGTTAAAAGCTACAGCCTAGAAAAAAAAATCTGCATTCTCGGTTATTAGCACTCGAACTGAATAATGCCCCCGCCAAAGAGTTGCGTCCATTTTCAAAATAACGACTGCGTTTTAATCCAGCTTTGATAAATCCCTTCCCCAATAAAGACAATAAAAATACAAAATACAAGTTGTTCATAAACATTCAAATGACTTCTTTATGAGACAAAATAAGAGGTCTGCGATTTTTTTTTAAAATATCGATGGTCGTGTGTCACTGTTATTCAGCATTACACTTATAATTGTGTGAAATGACGACAGTTGTCCATCATATGACTTTTACACGGAAAGTGTGGCTTATTTCAGTTAGAGGACGATTACAGCCATTCGGTGGTCACTGATATTCTTGTAGATTATGTTACATAGGCGAGAGACATTTTTTGATGCACTTACCTTACACACGTCTATATCATACATCATTGGTAAGTATTTCATAAGTAATTTTCAGATATATCGCTCGTAAAAATGAAAAAAGGTGCAGTGTCATGCATATCCGGGTCAAAGGTCAATAAGTTGAATAATTGAAATATCAGCCATTTTTACTTTTTTTGGGTTGATAGCAAACAAATACCTTCACGACTGAATAAAATAGATAGGTTTTCTTCAATTAAATTATAAATTAATACAAAATGATGGTAAGAAATAACGCCAAACCAGCGTAAATTTCGGCTATAGCTGAAATTGAGAAAATGAAGTAATAAGATTAATATTGACCTTCTCTTTTTACATTTTTACCTAAAACAATTGTAATTTAATGTATTTATTGAGAATTACACACATTACTTTTAAACTGGAGTACAGTAAAAAATAAAATAATCCAAAAGCTAAAAGTGGGGTTAACTGAGTTAGTATTCAAATCAAATAACATGGAAAGCCATATTCCAAATTCCAAATTCCAAAAAGATGTACTCATTTCCAAAAAAAATGTCGAAATAGGAAGCCAAATCCAGTACCAAGGACATCTAACGAGAGCAATACACGGAATGAAGCCTCAGTATTTTTAAGTGGTTAGAATTTTGATGAAAACAGTAAATTTCTACAACACGATAGGTAAAATTTTCATGTCAGACAAGGCTGACTATTGGGCTTTTGAAAAACCTCGGGACCTCTGATTCACCAGAGGTGTTATCGACCAATCGTTAAAAATACCAAAAATCCAAAATTGCATCAAAACAGTTAATTTTTTATGCTGTACACGTGTTTTTAAGGAGTAACCTTTCAGCAGCAGAATTAAAATCAAATAACATGGAAAGCCGTATAAAATGAAGAATATGAACACAATTCTGGTACTACCAGAATTGTACAATTCTGGTATAAATAAGAGTACCAGAATTGTTGAAACAATTCTGGAATCACCAGAATTGTGTTTTTACAATTCTGGTTTTTCCAGAATTGTTGAACTGAACAATTCTAGTAAACCAGAATTCTTTGTATTTTTGAACAATTCTGGGACAGAGGTTTATTCTACAATTGTTCATTTCGAAAATTCCAGATTTGCAGATTATATAATTCTTGTTTTACCAGAATTGTAATAGTTAACAATTCTGGTAATACCAGAATTGTAATGTGAACAATTCTGGTAATACCAGAATTGTAATGTGAACAATTCTGGTAAAACCAGAATTGTATAATGAACAATTCTGGTACAACCAGAATTGTATAATGAACAATTCTGGAATTACCAGAATTGTAAATTGAACAATTCTGGTACAACCAGAATTGTAAATTGAACAATGCTTGTTCAGCCTGAATTGTACATTAAGCAATTCTGGAACAAGTACCAGAGTTGGAAATTTCTGAACAATTCGGGTACATTTTCACTGAGACTTACAGGTAGGATGCAAAAATTCTTCATTTAGGGCAATGGCATTTGATTAAGATGTGGCTTGATTAAGCACACATGTACCCAAATAACTCATTACATATTGATGTAGATAAGGCACTCAAATGTGTGGCATCGTTTCAAATCAAATGCCATCAACAGCAATAAATAGATAAGGATATCTTCAATATTTTATGCAGACTATATTTCCCACATGACAATTTGCTTGAAAAAATTATTGCACATGCATATGGTCTGTTTTCTTCACATTATGTATTTCACCCCAGGTGATTGTCAGAGACTTTCTTTTAGCAGAAATCTGGAGCCAGAAAATTTTCCAGAGACATCAAGAAGTGCGCAATTCTGGAATACCAGAATTGTCCAGAATCTTCCAGAATTGCACAATTCTGGTATACCAGAATTGTCCAGAATCTTCCAGAATTGCACAATTCTGGTATACCAGAATTGTTCAGAATTTTCCAGAATTGTCCAGAATCTTCCAGACTTCCACAATTCTGGAATACCAGAATTATCCAGAATCTTCCAGAATTGCACAATTCTGGAAGACTAGAATTGTCCAGAATCTTCCAGAATTGCACAATTCTAGAAAATTCTAGAAGAGAAAGGATTCTATCTTGATACTGGATACAATTCTGGTACTCCAGAATTTTCCAGAATCTGCAATTCTGGAAAATTCTGGTAACAATTCTGGTACACTTATTTCTACCAGAATTGTACAATTCTGGTAGTACCAGAATTGTGTTCATGTTCTTCACTTTATCCTGGAAAGCCATATTCCAAAAGTAGTCCAAAAAGTAGTACAGTGAAACCTTTCTAAACCAAACCCCTCTGGGACTGAAGAATTTGTTCGGTTAAGACAGGTGTTCGGTTTGCAAAGGTTCAAAATATATAGAAATTGATACAAAGGGTCTTCACTTCATGTTTGGTTTAGACAGGTTTTCGGTTTAGTCGGGGTTCGGTTTAGACGGGTTTCACTGTACTCATTTCCAAAAATATCGAAAGAGGATGCCAAATCCAGTACGAAAGACATCTACCGAGTGCAATACACGGAATGAAGCATCAGTTTTTTTAAGTGGTTGGAATTTCGATAAAAACAGTAAATTTGTACGACAGTAATATGTAACATTGCCCCTTCCCCCCCTCCCGACTATTTTTTTCGTTCCTCAAAAAATAGTCGGTAGTGGAGAGGGACAATATTACATAATACTATTGTGTTGTGTATAAAAAAAAAGCCGGAGGTGTTAAAAAGCTACACAGAAAAAGTTATAAAAAAATTAAACAGCTGGGAGTACACCGAATATATTACATATTACTATTGTGTTGTGCATAAAAAAAAAGCCGGAGGTGTTAAAAAGCTACACAGAAAAAGTTATAAAAAATAAACAGCTGGGAGTACACCGAATATATTACATATTAGTATTGTGTTGTGTATAAAAAAAAACCCGGAGGTGTTAAAAAGCTACACAGAAAAAGTTATAAAAAAAATTAAAAAGCTGGGAGTACACCGAATATAAAACTATTGGTGCGGGTCTAATACATTAAAAAAAAACAACCGGGAGTACAGCGAAGGAGAAAGAGTTTGGTGGGGAAAAGTGAGAAAAAATTTTACCCCCCTCCAAAAAAAAAAAATCCAGGAGTTTAGCAATTAAAGAATTACTGGGTAATACACAATAAAGAAAAATGATAATATGAATTACCGGGTAATACACAATATAGAAAAAATATTAACATACACACAAAAAAGAAAATTAAAATATGAATAACCGAGTAATACACAATATATTATAGAGATAACTCTGTCGTGAAAGTTGTAGTTAATGAATATAGATTTTTAATAAACAGCCAGTTTGTTATGTGTTACTATGAAATACTGACATTTAATTTTTGTTCCTGGTGTGTGTAAATATATATCTATTTATTAGCTTATATACAATACGCTTGGCTTGTCATTTAAAACTCATGTCCTAGTAAATAGTATACAATAGTTCTTTAAGAATTTAAAATCAATAATTTATGCGTGACGTCAGACTCAGCACTGATAGTGACGTCAGACTCACCACTGATAGAGGGAATGTTAATCTGTAATTGGATTGTTGGTGTTTAAATGTTGTTTATAAATTTGAGATTTAAATGGCTTATTCAAATTCTTTTTTATCTATACATAAAGGCAAGACATAAAAAACAATAATACATACTAAACATAACCGTTACTAAATGAAAATTTTGTTTTAACATTATACATCGCATTACTAATCTAAAGACATATTGATTATGCTATTTAAATAGGACATAAGTTATAAATAGACACGCTGTATGACAACCCGGTAATTCTATAACAGTGGTGTAATTTCATTTTACAACTCAGAATTTTCTGTTAAAACTTAGCCTATAAAAAGTTTTTTTACAAATCACAAACTTCTCCGAAAAATTTTAAAAATGTAAATTATGAAAAAGTAAGAAAACACCCTTAAAAATGAAGCAACCAACAGCCCCAGATTTCCCATTATATCCAGAATTACCTAAAGAAGATGGGCAGAATTATAGATTACAAAAAATAACAGAAATAGAAAAAACGTTAATAAATGAGAGAGATAAACGTAAATCATTATACAAAAAATATACGCGTGGAATTAATATTACTGATGGTGTTGATACTACTTAAATATCAACAAGTGTTATTTTAGCGAGTGTTGGAATAGCTGTTCCAATTTTATTGCCATTGGAAATTGCAGCTGTCGTGTGTGGAGGTTTAGGGGCTTGTGTTAAAGTTGTTAGACGTAAACTTACAACAAAAGCACGAAAACATTATAAAATTAAAACCATGGCAAAGAGCAAGTTGAATAGCATAAAAGATTTGATATCAAAAGCTTTGACTGATGGACAGATAAGTGAGAATGAATTTAAATCAATTTTAGATAAATTAGATAAATATAATGAAATGAAAGAAAATATACGTAAAAAACAAACACAAACAAGAATATATGATGAAGAAAGAAAAAAATTAATAGAAGATACAGAAGCAAGAGTAAGAAATTAAATTAAAAAAAATGGAAAATTTATAATTTTCTTTAGCAAAATTACTATAGTAAATGACCCTCCACCAAAATATGAATACAAATTTTATAATTAAAAATGGCTGAAGGAGGTTTTGATTTTTATGATAATCCTGCATTTGAAGATGATGATAATGAAGAAGAAAAGGAAACTTTTTTCAAAATGATATGGAAGAGTTTTGCCAGGATATAAAAAAAATTATGAAGAATTAGAAAATTTATTACCAGAAGATAAACTAAAACATGAAAGAGAAATTACAGAAAAAATGGTAAAAAAATTTTACAGAGTATATAAAGAAACAGTACGTAATAAACATGAAAAGGATTTTTTTTGTTAAGAATGAATATGGAGAAATTATGTTATATGTAAAAGATGAATATGGTAATGAATTTCCATTAACATATTACAAAGGAGGTGTATTAGAATTTTATAAATTTAGTTATATTATAGTAAAATATGGTGTTGGTGTTGATTTTATCAGATATGTTTTAGGTGTAGATGATTATAAACTTCCTGAAGAAATAAATGAAAGTAGAGCAGAGTTTCAGGAAGAGCTTAAAACCCCACGACCTTGGGATAGAACCGAAACCATAAGAAAAGATATTTCTTCACAAGACAGTTTCCACACGTTTGTAACTTCTAGAATCGAAACCATAAAAGAAAGTATTCCTTTAAACGAAATAACTTCCCAACAAGAAGCAGAAGAACTTTCAGAAACATCCAGAAATGCAGAAACATCTGTAAAAGAAATATTAACATCATTTGAAAAAGAAACACAAACAGATGTAGATATGAGAGAAATGGAAATTATTAGAGAACTGAATGGTTATATGGAAGCGTTTACAACAATCGAAGAAAATATTGAACTTGATACAGCAAAACTAAATGAAAAATATAAAAACTTGGAAAAAGAAAAAATCAAATTAAAACGATTAAAAAAATATAATGATAACCACATAGAAATAAAAGAAATAGAAGAACAAATAAAAAAAATAGAATCTGATATAATCGTAATACTGGGGGTACTTAATGCTTATAGAGATAGAATACGTAACCAGTTAGATAGAATTAAACAGACAATACGTAAAATATTATATAAAGATAAAACATTAGGGGAAAGAATTAGAACATTATTTAAAGAACAAAGAATAACAATAGTTAGTGTTTTAACTGCTTTTGGATTGATTATTGATGTTATTGTTGAGGCAATTATTCCTCCTGGTAGTGGAAGTAGTCCCCCACTTCCACCTCCTACAAATAAAACAGATGTAAAAGATTGGATAAAAAAACAATTATCAAATCTTGGAAAACTATTAGCTAAGCTTGCAGGAAAATTAGCAGCTGCATTACCAGGAATTATCGGTGCTTCTGTGTCTTGGTTGTTAAATGCAACAAAAGACGTAGTAAATTGGTTTGCAAATAATTTCTGGGCTTTGCTTGTTTTGGTAGTTGGTTTATTGTATGCCGCTGCTAGGGAATATTTAAAAAAAATAAAATTAAATTAATAAATCTTATAAATGATTAGTCCTACAATACCTAATACAACACTTCCAAATAATATTGCTTGTTTATTTTCTTCATGTTCTATATTCGGTTTATCTTGAACAAATTTATTAGAAGGTTTTGGAATATCATGAACAAGTTCTGGTAAAGATTTTCTTGTTTTTGTTCCATCTAATTTATCTAAAGAATGAGAAAAATGTTTATTATTTATATCATCGTTAAAGCCTAGTTTTTGATTTTTTGTTGCGATTACAATTTTGTTATTATAACCAACAATTGTTCCAATTTGTAATCTTATATCACTTGGAGACATATATAACCCAATACCATAGACATAATTAACTTTACTACTAGCGTATTTTAAGACACATTGATAATTTGAAATCTGAGAGGGTAAATCTATGGGATTATTAATAGCATCTTTAACGTTTGCTAAGAATTGTTTTTGAGCATCAAATCCTGTACCTATTTTTAGTATATCTACACGTGTTTGAGATTGTGTTCCTAATAGAGCCCATACAAACGTTCTAATACTTTCATTAATACGTTCAATACCTACTTTTGTAAAACCTTCTGATTTGTCTAGAATAAATGTTGTCCAAGCCATATTTATATCTATCGTATGCTTAACTGAATCGTTTATATTTAATAATGGTCCATTCTGAGAATGATTCATTCTATATTCAGCACTTGGTTTATAGTATTGGGTAAAACTTCCTAAACCATGGCAAGCTGTTTCTAATTTTTGTCTCCAATCTGTATTTGGTGAAATTTGAAATTCATTACATATTTTTTGATATGCAGCCTTGTCATAGGGATTTTTGTAATAACAGAAAGAAGAATCTGTTGGTAAAGGTGATTTAAGTTCTTTTAAGATTCTGGCAATACAATAATATAAATGAAACATATCAACCGTTTGGGATAAATTTGAAGTGTTTTGTATATGATCATCATAAGAAATACCACATCCTGTAGTTGCACACAAGACTGCAAAGTTTAATTGACATTGCCACCAATCAAACGAAGAATGAATTCATGTATTCCATGGTTCGTTTGTGTGTAATGGTGGGTTTTGATAATTTTGAAATAAATCGGGGAAAGTTGTTTTAAAATGTTCATTTTGATTTACAAATATTAATTGATTAACAAGTATTATATCTTTTTCAGAATATTTAGTATGGGGGTTATATGATGCATTAAGATTATATTTAAATTCTTTCTTCATTTTTTACCCTAAAAAATGTACTATACTATTTCAAATATTGATAAAACAATAAAATTACTTACTTACATTGATAACAGAAACGAAAATAAACGTATAGGTTTAAAATATATAACATATTGCGTAGGTTGGGATAATATTTCAGATTTACATATAAAAAAAACTGGAGAGAAACCCATAAAACTTATAGATGGTTATTATAGTTTCAAACAAATAGCGGATAAATTTATAAAAGAAAATATTGAATTGTCCGTAAATGAAACAAATGGTATTGCTTTATTAACCACTCCTGTTGAATTAAAGATAAGTAAAAGTTTAAGATATATGTTAGGATTTAATAAAACAAAAATATTTACACCTAATGAAAAAACATTATGGAAACAGACCCATAGATTTTGCTATCTATAAATCATTGTATGTACATTTAGAACAAGTAAGCACTTTTTATAATTATCTTGATGGTGAACCGAGTACATTATTGGCTGTTATTCCAGTTGAGAATAAAGAGTTTGGGGATGTTATAACATCGAGATTTGAGCATCCAGAATATAAATGTTTAGTAAATGATGTAATAACAGAATTTAAATTAGAAATTAGAGATGAGTATAATAAAAAAAATAAGTAATAGTTTACCAATTAATTGTGTTTTAGAAATTATTTAATAATTTACCTATTAAAAATGAGCATATTTGGAGTTAAAAAAAAACACGTAGATGCATCGGATATATTAAAAATGAGGAACGAGCTTCAAGTAATGGAAATTAATAATAATTTATTATACAACAAAATTATAAATATACCAGACAGAAACACAATATGTATATTCGCTGGGATTAATGGTCCATTAAAATTTAATCAAATGCTTAATTTTGGTACTGGTGGTAGTGAATATGTTATTAATTATCCAGGTCAAATATTAGGTCTTAGTTTAATAAGTCTAAAAACAGGAAAAGATGGTTTAACTGTCATGGTGAGTGTTAATGATAAATTAATTTTGATGGAATAGAATTGGACGATTCTGTTTATGAATATCATAATTATAAAAATTTTGATAAACCTTTAAATGTTAAGACTGGAGATAGAATAAGTTTTATGAGTAAGAGTGATAGTCCTTTATGTATCAATACAATATCAATATATTCAATTACCGCTGATACTAGATATCAGCGGTAATTGAATTTTTTTTATAAACTCATTTTTATTCCTTAAAAAAATGTCGGCTTACGGAGAAAAATTAAATCCTTACAGAAAATTAAGAGAACCTCATGCTGCAAAAGGAATTCCTCAAAGTGTTAAAATAACTAATTATCCTTCAACTATTAAAGAAAATCAACAGATATTAGTAAGATTTCCTAATCTAGGTAGTAATGATGTTATTGTTCCTGGAACAACAAGATTAATTTTTGAATTAGAAATTGAATCTAAAGATGCAAACTCAACTACTATTTACCAAAACAGAGGAAGGGCAATAGTTAAAAAAACAACAATTAAAATAAGTGGGAATGAAGTTATGTCAATTGATGATAGTGAAATTTATCATTGTTATGTAGATTTATGGAAAACTACAACTGAACGTAAAAATATGGCATATCAAGGTATTGGTACAGCAAATATGTTAAAACATAGAGTTGGAGCAGGAGATAAAACGGAAAACGCAGAAAACCAAGACATATCAGATGCATACACAAATAAATTTTGCATTCCACTTGATTTTGAACTTTTAGAAACTCACGCTTTTTACCAAGCCGGTCTTGGTAATAACAATATGAACTTACATTCAACGACTACAACAAAGTTATTCATTCAACAGATGCAGATGCAAAATATAAAATAAATGATATTTGCTTACAATTTGATATGGTTTCTAACCCTGAATAAGCAAGTCAAATAAGACATCAAATTGACAGTAAAATGGTTATCTTATATGACAGAATATTAAGATACGAAAAATTAATTAAAAATAAATCTGATACACTCTGGAACATTAATATAAATACCCCAGCTAGAAGTATGAAAGGTATTCTAATGTTATTCGAAGACCCAGAAAGAACAAGCACCGAAACTTATTATAACCCTAAAATAAAAAAAGTAAAAATAACAATAGAAGGTGTTCTAAATCAATTATACAGTGAAGGAATGGAAGCAGATCAACATTGGGATGAAATAAATAAATTCTTTGCTCTTACTTCAAAAAGAAATAAAATAACAGACACAGTTTTAAAAGATATACATTTATCTGATACAATATTAAAAAAAATATCTTTCAAATAATTATGCTTTATGGTTAGATTTACGTTCAACAGACGATAATTTACTACACGGTTCAGGTAGAAGAATCGAAAATGCCTCTCAAGGTATAGCAATTCAAATAACAAAAACAGCAGGAGCTGATAAACCGATAAATGTTTATATTTATGTCATACAAGATGCACAAATTAATTTTGAAGAGGGAAGATTTAAAAAAGAAAATATTAAGTACTACCCTTTAATTTTTTTATTTTATTTATTAAAAATGGAATTACCAAAATACCCTCATTGCGCTATTATTTGTGGTCAGACCGGTTGTGGAAAAACAGAGTTTGTTCTTGATTTATTAGAAACAAAATATCGTGGAGTATTTACATATATCGTTATACTTTGTCCAACTATTCAATGGAATAAGGCATACAAAAATCGTGAGTGGATTGGTGATGTTAGAAAACCAAAAACAAAAAATTTATTAATTGTCAATCCTATTTGTAAAACCGGAGAAGAAAAATTACAAGAATATTTTTTAAGAAATTTGCAGGAAAACCAACGTTATATATTATAGATGATTGCAGTGCAACAAAACAATTAACAAAAAAAAAAGGGATATGCTGTCTGAACTTGCATTTTCAGGGAGACATGCTGAACAATCAGTATGGGTAATTTCACAGAGATATAATTCTGTGCTAAAAGATTTAAGAGAACAAACAAAATGGTTGTACATGTTCTATACGCAAGACAGAGACAGTTTTGATAAATGTTTAAAAGCACATGATGTTATTCCTACTTTAGGAGAAAGACAAAGAATAAAAGAAGAACTTAAAAAAAGAAACATCGTAAATTAATATTAAAGACAGATCAACCTACTGATTATTGGTTACTTGATTAAGCGAGCGAAGAGTTTATGAAATTTTATTTCTTTAAAAATGAAGAGAGAAGAATTTGATAGATTGTTAAAAAAACAAAAAAATCACAATACACAAAAATGGACCGACTTAGAAATTGATAAAATTTACAAAATCATTGATTATAAATATGTTAATACATGTTTTGGTAAGAGTGTAATTCTATCTGTCGAAAATAATGGTGAAGTTTGGTGTCCTTCTCATCTCACTGAAAAGATAGAAAACGAATATACTCCTTTTTATGTAAGACCACTAGGGTTGAAAACATGTAAAAATAATAAAAAAATAAATATCATGCTTATGATTTAGTATTTCCAAATCAGAAAAAAACCAATGCTTAAGTAATGCTTAAGTTATATAACAAAAAATAGCAATAAAAAAGCAATGCTATTAGAAATGCTTACAATTAATAACAAACACTGCAGTATTATCATTAGTTGGATATGTTGTATTTAATTTTTTTTTAAATTTAAAAATATATTATATAAAATGAACGCTGAAGAATTATCAAATGAAAATAATATTGAAAACATAGATTTTGATTCAAACGGATGTGATAATGACAAAAAAGAAAAAAAAACGCGAAAGATTATCAGCCGTTGTTGCTGGTGGGGGTAGTAAGCAATATCTGGGTAATGAATTACAATTGTCAGAAATTGATACAATGACATAAGAACAAATACATAAATTATATTGTAAATATGAAGCAAGATTAGGGGCCAGTATGACCAAGACATTAGGAAACTCTTTTATTAACTTATATGTTATGGGTGTATCAAAGTATTTTAACGTTGTTAATCCACCAAATTTAATGCAAGATTTAGGGGAAGATCCTTTTATCAATCACGCTTTAACTAATGTATGTTGTGAACTGTATTATAGATATGGAATGTATCTTGCTCCTTTTACTGCAATGTTAACAACAGCAAGACATATTGATTTCCAAAAAAAGACGAAAATAATGACATAAAAAATGACGAGTGAAATCTCTGAACAAGAAAAAAACAAAGAAGAAATAAAAGAATCTAGCGAGCGAAGCGAACGGTCCCCTTCTAAAAAACCTCAACAAAAAAAAATCCAAAACGAGTAGCCGCTG
>MJUU01040016.1:0-11603 GCA_002080025.1 Modiolus philippinarum
AAGCCGAGAAAACTTTGACAGTAAAAGTGTTACAGACGGACGGAATGATGGACGGACGGACGGACGGACGGACGGACAGACGGATGGACACCACCATCACTATATACCCTCCGCTTTTACAAAGCGGGGGTATAATAATGCTTATACTGCCGATGACCCCCGCCCCAAAATTTATGTTTTGTATGCTCTTATAACAAAGAATAAGTCACAAAAATATGAGAAAATTATATCTGACAATTTTAAGACCCCTGTACTTGCCACATACAATGTACCACCTTCAGTAAAAGTATCAGCAGATAAAAATTTTAAAAAAAAACATCAGTTGATGAAATGTTTCTTTATAGCTTAAACCTTAAAATACAATAAAAGATTCATATAATGAAAATCATTGCTAATTCTAGATTCTGACTTTCTAAATAATATTCAAGTCATGATTAGAATAAAAGAAAGTGTGTTCGTGGGACACAGATGCCCCCACCAGATACAGTACAAACAGAGGCATTCAGTTAAAAATCACTCTTGTTAGACAATTTTCACCCTTGTCACCCTGGAATTCACAGGTTTTGTTGGTGTTTGTCCGGCAAAATTGTAGGAATAATTTCACCCAAAAAATCATTGGTAATTTTCTTTGATGTTGGGTCAACTGATAAATGCCGGTGAAAGTGGGACTTCCACCAGAATTGTCGGAGTTTTAGTGTCCTAATTCTCTCTTCAAAAGTTTTAGGCTAATATCAAGAGGAAAAAATAAACTCAATGACAACCGGGTTTGATTCATGTGACTTCCCTTTCAAAATCGTATTTCCGAACGTATTAATCAATGCCACGAATAAAAAAAGACAATTGGATGGCTTCGACGAAACATATACCTATGTAAAAATATCTCCTCAATTTCCATTTGACCGAGAAAAGTGGGTTAAAACACGTCTAATTTCAAAACATAAGCCTCCGTAGATTCTCATACTGACATGCTAGAATGTTCGGGTTGCACGAAATTGAAGCATGGAATTTCTATTTTTATGACCAATCAAAATACAGTTTAGCGGATTCCGATTAAAAATAGGCTCGCACGTTTGTGACAAAAATAGGAGCCAAAGACGTGGTCTCTTCCAAAATTTGCCGAGGCATTTTAGAATTAAATTATTATCTCAGCAAAAACAAACTTTTATACTATTGGAAACTTCTTTCGGATAAAACACTTTTATGAGGATGTTAGCATAAAAAAATAAGAAAAGTTCACCATCTGTTGAGTGTGACATCATGTAAAAAATAACAAATGCTTTCATGGAATGTTAAGTACATTCTTGGAACTGAATATTCACAGAAATATTCCCTGCAAGGATATGTGAATATTGATTTTCTCTGAAGCTATTTTTCATGTGATTTTTTTTAATTCAAAGTTATTAATAGCTTGCTATTTATAGGTCGTCACTCACTAAGATTAACCTTGACCTAACAAAACCAAATTACAAAATTTTAAGGCTGATATTCGTGCAAATTATTTAATAAGTAACAAATTATTTTATATAATATGATCTTTTAACAACTTTGAGTTCTGACAGTCACGATGTTCATACCAATTATAAATTATTTTTAAAAAATATCCTCTCGATCTTCCAACTATTTGAAATATATGAAAAGCAAGCTTTTCCAAAATAATTAACTGCACTTAGAGATAATTACTTCATTTACACAAGTAGATAAATGTTGACAAGTACAATTAACAACAGCAGGTGAGTTAATCCTCTGTTTATCAGTTTCTCGGACATCCTTGAATGTCGGTGAATGTCGGGTTTGTTGTCGGACATTCACCCCGTTTCACACACAATTCACCGACGTCGGATTTGAGTGATTTTCAACTGAATGCCTCTGTTTGTACTGTAGATATCGCCAAACAGGAAGTAAATAAGTGATGGACTTGAAAAGAAGAGACACAGTACAACTCATCATACCAAAGCTTCAGTCCAAATATCAAATCAATCCTGCATAAACAACTGAGAAATGCCTGACGAAGATTTTGGACGTATGTATGTGCATATGTAAAGATGGATGGAAAAGGGTAAAACTTAAAGCCCCCGTCGGCCGGTAGGGGGGGGGGTTTGTAATTCACTTATGCACTGTACATATTTTTTGATTATCATGAATAACATGTAAATGGTTATTCTGGTGTTACTCAATTTTTTGGTAATTTTGATGTCGCGGAAATTGCATACCAAGAAATATAATTCATATGAGATTTTATACAGGATATGATTGATAAAGAATCTTATTACAGAATATTTCCTTACGTGAAATAAGATCAAATAATTTTAGAAGAAATCACGAAATTTACAGCCAGCAAAGGTTACCATTTATATATGGTATTTTGCAATTTCAGAATGTCGAATTACATGTAGGTTTAGTATAAGTAATCTTATAACAGTCAAACTCCCCTGGCACGAACACCCAAGGGACTGATGAAAACAATTCATGCTAACCAATGAAAACAATTCACACTAGAGGGGTGTTTGATCTATCGAGGTTAAACTATTTTAAAACTTGTGAACAAACATGACAAAGAGGCCAAAAAATGGGTTCAAGACATCCATGGTGTTTGATCTATTGAGGCCCGTCATGGGTTTCTTGATTACCTGATTATCAAGGCATTTTTTTTAATGATTATTTGATTACGAGGGCATTTATTTAATGATTATATGATTATTAGCTTGCATTTTTATATACATTTTGATTGCTAAGCCAAAAATTTATTGATTACCAAGGTAAAAATCTAATGATTATTTGATTACCAAGGCAAAAATTTAATGATTATTTGATTCCTAGGACCCNCCCCCCCCCCCCCCATGAGGACCCTCATCTATTGCAGTTCAAGTCATCGATGTACTACTGTATATACTTACAGATAAGTAGTAGGACAATCAATTATATTAAATCTAGCCACTAACTCAGGACTTGTTTCTGTGTTTACTTTAGCTACATTCATTCTCTGTTTTATTCTACAAAAAAATAACATACATTTGTAGTACTGAATAGACCATATCCAAGTTTTGGTATTTAGATTCACCAGCAATTGTCTGTCCGCCCTACGTCACAAACGTGTCCACCCCATGTGACAAAGAATGTACTTCAACAAGATAGTTTCATGACGTTTTAGGCTTTATGACGTAACGTCTTCTACACTGTGACGTGATCTGGTAAATCCTGATACTAGAACTCGGATTTGGTCTATTAGTTTGGATGATGTTCAAATTAAAACTCAGTAAAATACATGTAACAAATAGAATACTAAAGGAGCAAAGACGTCGTTTACATAAATCGAAGTCCAAAGACAATGCCAAAACGAGAACATAAAAAACAATGACGTTAGACAGTAACAAAGCACAGAAATAAAAAACACAACATTCAAAACCAAGGCACTCACAATGTGAACTCCCGTGAAAGTGAGAGTGACATCAGGTTCTCTGGATAAAAGTGATAATTAACTGTCACTGTCAATTTTCTATACCTTCACTCTAAGAAGTGATGATATAATAAAGATATCGCCATATTTTTGAACTTTGAACATTTGTTGTCTCCTATGTGGTTCCACTATTACTTGTTTTTGGACCTTTGCTATCTTCCTTTGTGGGTCCAATTTATTGCCATTTTTTTTTACCTTTGTTGTCTCCCTTGTGACTCCCTTATGTTGTAATATTTTTGGACATTTGTTGTGTCCCTTGTGTTACCTATCTATTGCTATGTTTTTTAGCATTTACCATCTCCCTTTGCATTACCTATGTATTGTCATGTTTTTGGGCCATTGTTGCCTCCCTTTATATTACCTCTCTACTGTCGTGTTTTTTTATTTTAAAAATTTCTCTTTGCCTTGTCACTTTGGTATTAATCTGCATATTTTTTCACAACTGGTAAATTTAATACAACATTTACAAAAATATGATCAACAAAAGCTTGCATTGTAAAATCTGTTCTACTTACTGAATTCCTGCTCCTTCTATTGCAGGGAGATAACTCTCACATGCAGAATTATAACTGAAAAAAAAGAATAAATGATTAGCATCAAGAAGAAATGAAAGACTAAGTTTCAAGTCAGATAGACTTCATGATTTAGTTCTTTCAGTTTCATTTTTCACAACTGACTCAGTCCTGTTGCCAACTGAATTTTACTGTTGTTACGATTGTTTTTTGATTTATCACATTGGCTATAGTGGGAAGGTTTGGGCCCAATAAAACTAGTTTAACCCCACCGCAGCAGGTTTGCGCCTGTCCTAAGTCAGGAAATTTATTAAGCCGTTGTGTGTCTTGTCTGTTTTCTGGTTAGTTTACTTTATGTCTATAGGAGTCTAGGATGATGTTTATTTCGCTGATCTTGATTACTCTTTATTCAGGGGCCGACTCCGACCAACCGTTGGGTGTGGGGTTATCTCACCGTTCACTGAAGATCTTATGGTGGCTTTGAGTTGTTATTACTCCCCTTTGGGTTGTTGTCTCTTTGACACATTCCTTGTTTCCCTTCTTTTTTCTAATTCATGCCTGAACCAATTTGAATTATGTGTGAACACAGCAATAGACTATGTCTAACAATGTAGGAACTTCGATGGCTTTGAACACCATGGACATCTTGAACACCATGGACGTCTTGAACACCATGGACGTCTTGAACACCATGGATGTCTTGAACACCATGGACATCTTGAACACCATGGACGTCTTGAACAGCATGGACGTCTTGAACACCATGGACATCTTGAACACCATGGACGTCTTGAACACCATGGACGTCTTGAACACCATGGATGTCTTGAACTGTTTTTTTTCTGGACTCTTTGTTCCAATTGAAATACAGTTCGACATTGACAGCTAAAACAGACCTCTAGCTCCAACTGTTTACATCCAACCCAGGGGTTTTTTGGGGTCAGATTTGGGTCCGAATATCACACCCATTCCCAATGCAAAAGTTTGCCTATATTTTCCCAAAATGATGTTTAATTTTCCCAATCCAGTAATGGCGTGAATCTGATGTAAATTTAACCAACGTAAATTTTTGAAATCGGTATTTATACTTACTACTCGTATGAACAATGCTTGGAATTCTCTCAAGTTTTCAATGTATGATGTTCTTCTATGTTTGTTCTGTATATTTTTCCTCTAATCTACTAGAAGCATTGCTAAATAATGTAAGTAGGGACAATGCAAATATCGATTTGTATTTAATGAATATGATTTTCTTTCTAGTAAAATGAAATGCCTCATATAAAAGCATTTTTGTATTTTCCCAATACAGAAAATTTCGTGTTAATTTTCCCAAATCAAAGGGAATTGGACCCAGTCCCAAAAAAGTGAGAAAAAACACTGCGACCCTTGGGTGTTTGGGCCATCGAAGTTTGACTGTATATTGTTGAACAGACAACAACAATAGACCATATCCAAGCTGTGGTATCAGGATTTACCGGACCACTTTTCAACATGTCACAGTATAGATAACGTCACGTCATAAAACCTAAAACGTCATTAAACTGGTCACATGGGGCGGACATGTTTGTGACATAGGGCGGACAAACAACCACTGGTAAATCTAAATACCAGAACTCGGATATGGCCTGTTGATCTTTAACAGATTTTGATTAAGTCTAAAAGCAGTATATATCAGCTGCATACAATACCCCCCTCATCTAGTATAGAGAGAAAAAATTGCAGATTTTGTAGACCATCTTAAAACTTATTGTAGAAAATGGACCTTAAATGCAAAATCAACATGTAATAACTGTGTTTGGAAACTCCAAGTGTAGTCTCATATCAGAATTCCAAGTGTAAATATGAAATTTAATACATATATGTCCTACCCAATCTTTATGTAATATTTTCATAAAAACTGAGGCATTTCCAACCTTCCTGCATTATTTCCATTTCCTTAACAAAATACCGAAGTTACTGTTATTTGTGGCATTTTTAGCCTTGAAATTCTTTCTTCACTTCCGTTATAACTTTTCTGTAAAATTTTGTCCAATATGGAGTACTTTTAATTTTCTCACCTTTTTGTTGTTTCCATGGCAATGATCAACAATTTTGGAAATTTTAACCGCAAAATAAGTTCTACAATTCCAATACAACCCTTCCAGAAAATATCATGCAAGGTAGAGCAGTTTTAATTTTCCTGCCTTTTTTTCTGTTTACATGGCAACAACTGCCATTTGGGATTTTTTTTTAATTAATAAGAGGTTTGCCTATGCAATAACATCATACTTACAATATAACAAGCCAGTCTCCTGTAGTGGCGCCAGTTGAAGCCTGTGTTAGGTGTTCAAAGGAATCATCATTCAATATTTGAGTTGCCACATCTTTGGCAGTCTCCAACCAAACTTCTACATCTTCTTTAAGTATTACTCTTGTATCCTCAGGAACTGTGAAAACAAATTAAAAGCAAGATAAATATATTTTCACAAGTTCTAACGCAAAAACATGACGTAGATCAGAGTATATCTGTCACTAATGTAAAGAATTTCATTTTTTCTCAAGTGAATCACATTACAGAGAAAATAAGGTAAACAATTTCTTACATGAGTGAAACATATCCTTTTCTGAATAAGAAGAAAAGCCAGTAGTCTATGACATACATATGCTAAATGTTTAAGTGGTTTCAGAGAAAATTCTTAAATAAGATACAAAATGGTTCTATGTTCCATGGTCAGAGGCAACTCTATAGGATAGCACCTTGCCCCATCAAACTCTTTATCAAAAGAGGGACCAAGTTCGTTTCTGGGAGGAAAATCTTCAGACATTTCTGTATCTTCTTTTAAGTCCATTATTAAATTACATTCCATGGTGGCAGTCATTTTGGATTATGTGCAGATTTAACTTTTTAAAGTATAGAATACCAAAGAAATACTGTTAGTTTGGTTCTAATTGGCAAAGAAGTGACAAAGTTTCAGAGAACAATTTTCAAGAAATTTCCTAAAGATAGCTGGACACAAAATTTTTAAATTCATCCTTTCATAAACCATTTGTCTAAGTTAAAGTGGGGTCAATTCGCTAAAATATGTTCACTTCTGGCATTTATCTTTTGAGAAGGTGTGGACCATGTAAGACATCATTTTAAAGGGTGACCATGAAAGGACCATTGAGATTTGGACCATTCGTTGGGTTTGGATTTATACTTGCCATACAATTTCAGAGAAGAAGATCTTTCAATAAATGCAATATTAAACTACTTGTATGTTTCCCACTGGTAGCTATTCTGGCCGACATTTAGGCACAAAATTGTGAGGCACCATATAGAATGTAACAATATCATTAAGCAAGTCTTGCTCTTATGACATATTGACAAGACAGTTGCAGGAAAATTATTGATTCCAGAAATACAAAAAAATCAAAACAAAATTTAACAGCATGTATGCCTTTCAACAAATAATGATATACTTTCATACAAAACTGGATTGTCTCCCCTGAATAATACAAGCTGAGGAACTGATGTTACACCATATTTCACTGCTGTGCCAGGGTCATCACATTTAACTTTTACTATATCTGAAAATATAAAGAAAACAAGCTGAGGAACTGATGTTACACCATATTTCACTGCTGAGCCAGAGTCGCACATTTAACTTTTACTATATCTGAAATTTTAGAAAACCAGCCGAGGAACTGATGTTACAAAATATTTCACTGCTGTGCCAGGGTCGTCACATTCAACTTTTACGATTTCAAAAAATATAAAGAGTGAATGCATTTCCTTGGGAACTTAATTTTGTGGTTTCAGCAAAATATGAAATCCACGAAAATTGGATCCAGACTAACAATTGTACTTTCATAGTATATATGGTACATGGTGATTATATAGGATATTTAGTTTTCTACTTGCAACTGTACATGATAGGTTATGCCGAGGGTAGGGGTTCTCTCCGGGTACTCTGGCTTCCTTCACCTCTAAACCTGACTACCATAACATGACTAAAATACTGCAATAAGGGGTGTTAAACCCCATATAAACATTTTAGTTTTTTTTATATTCTCATGATATAGTTTTCTGTGTTGTATTTTATCTTTTTATTATGAGAGTATTGTTACTTGTAGCAATGATGAAAATCAGATATGGTGCTCGAGTTCAGATCAAAAAAATAATATCTAAACCAGGATCAGCAAAAACATGTAAATGTTTTGGATCTTGCAATAAAATAAAAAGCCAACATGATCCTGTCTGAAATATGAATGTAATAATATAACAATGAAATAATAAATAAACACACATAAAATGTATAAAAGCTTTATTTCAAGTGGGACAAAAATAGACTAAATCATAAATCTGTTATCTATGTAGTCGACAAGAGCATACAAACCTGCATCAAATAATTCTGGAGCCTGAACCTTTTCCACTTGTTTTTCTGCATCTACACATCTCTCACATGCCTCTGTAGCTGAAAAATATATTTATATTATTTATTTAAGAATTGAATGCATTATTTTGAAGTTTCATTGGGATATGAAAGGGTTGACCGAAGCACATTTTTAATGAAGCGCGGTAGCGCTTCATGTTGAAAATGTGCGCACGGTCAACCCTTTCATAGTCCCTATGAAACTTCCAAATAATGCATTCAATTCTTATAATTACATGTTAAACCCGAAATATAAAAAACAACTTTATTTATAAGGAAGTACATCATGTACATTGGGATTCTATTTTTACAAATTCATCCGCCACGTGAACACGTGGTCAAATGTGTTTCATGGGAATTGCAACTTCACATTGATATGCCACGTGATCGATGTTCACCTATCAAACTGACGGAATTCAAATGAATATTCATGAAATGTAATTATATGGATTTACATACATTCAATATGCATCTACACCCTCAGGGTCTAAACAATTTCAAAAGTTTCTTAAACCTACAGTTAAGTGGTTATTTTGCGGGTACTAAACTTCTGTTTTATTTGGAATGAACCTGTCATAATTGCATATCCCAAAATATAATTACCGTTAATGAGATAAATAACAATTTTTTTACATTGAAAACTTGAACACCATAAATCAAAACATGTTCAAGAGTGGATACTGAATAAATAAGGCTACACCTCAAAGAAAAAGGTTCAAGGGATCATGTGGCTATCAAAAAAGTTAATAACCTGCACTTCAACAAAAAAGAAATTGAAAGTCCAAGAAATAGCAAGAAAATACTTAGCCTTACACTTATCATAAAAAAGCTTTTGAAAGACAAAGAGATCAGATAGCCAGTAAATAAGCTTACTACTACATGAAAAAAAAGAATGTCCTTGAACATGTTGAAATCATTTCATTTATCAGATTACCCGGTGCGATTAAATAACATTAAACCTAAACAAAAAATCAACACATGGATAATTTTCAGCAATTGCAAGAAATTTTGTAGGGGACACTCTTGGAATCAGAGTTTTGTGTCTCCCCTCAGGAAGATTTTTTTTTTTTGTAGGAGAAAGATATGTTTATTGGATTCTCGGGCAGAAATTGGGAGGGTTGCATCCTGTAACATGCATGTTTTCATTTGAACTTCCATGGCTCAAACTGCAATAACTCGACCACCATGGATGTCTCAAACCCTTTTCAGGGCGCTTTGTTTAAATTGAAACATACAAGCCGTCAATCTTCAGTATGGACAATGCATGGACGAGTTAACTAACCTGCCCAAACATGACCTTTAAAATTCCCACTTCAAGCAAACATTGTACGTCATGATTTAAATAACTACTCAGAGACGTCACTATCCAATCAAATCATTTTAAACATGCACACCTCCCGGTTTAGAAATACAGTAGAAAACAATGAAACGTGTACTAAAGTAAACAAATGATTGATAAAAAATGTATTTGCTTTGTCAGATGTAGTTGATAGCAGGGAAAATATATAAATCTATTTATCTAATAAAAAAGCACAGTACTCCATTATGAGGAGTTGATGGCATGAGTATACATACAAATCGTTACCAATACTTGTAATTAAGAAACGGATATCCCAACGTTATATTAATAATATTTGTTTTTGGGTTATTAATTTTGTTTTCAACTTCTTGTGTGATTCCAGGTGTAATTCATTTTGAACAAAGTATTTTTTAAATTTAGAGTTTATCAAAAATTCTGGACATGCTGGAGAAGGAATTCAAAGTGTTCACAGAAAGTAAAATAAGTTTACTCACCAGACATTTCTTACAAGACCATAATAAATGAAAATGCTTTGCTGAATCCTATGTATTTGCTCCTCCAAAAGTAGTGATTTCATAAATGGCATTATTTTTTTTAGTTTTATTTGTTTGTTCCCTGTAAATTTTTATATGTTACAACTCTGTTACTTATGCAAGCATATGTTACACTACCGTTTCTTATGCATGCATATGTTACACTACTGTTACTTATGCAAGCATATGTTACACTACTGCTACTTATGCATGCTTTCTGTATTGTCTCACAATTGACGATATCAGCGTTTCGCGCCTCTAGCAGAATATCAGGTTCGATAACTCCAACATACTTGTACAAGGGTGTTTCTACCATTATGAATTGATATAAATATGCACATTTTAATATTAATTTGCAAGCTCCCAGTTTAATTATTCGACCAATTTTTTTTATCTTGATGATAATTGATGTATATACTATCTTAACTATACGGGGTTTACCTGGATTTTACCTGTATTGAGACGTCTGCCTGTTGTTTACCTGTAATGTGATTAGACCCTTAAAATTCAATTACCGAGTTTGTTGTAAGTCTCAGATCGGAATATTGTTTAGGTGGGGTGTGTTTTGTATAATTAATTATATGTTTGTTGTGTTTTGTGACATGTATAGCACCTGTTGATATACTCTGATCACCTTAATTAAATTCACCTGGACAAACATCTTTTGATGTGACCGGTCTATAGGCAAAATACTTTGTTGCTACATTAGTAAAAATTTTACTTAATATGTTTATATCATAGATACCCTTTAGTTTTTCATAGGTTCATACATGTCTTAACCTCAAAATGCACAAATGACATACAAGCAACACACATAATATTTACAAAGGCACAGGTGGAAAGAGCCAAACACGATTCTTTATTTCATTACTTTAGATTTAAAAGTCATATTATATAAATTTATATATATGTATCAAAATAAAAATAAAAATAAAAAAACAACAACAACAAAAAAAAAAAAAAAAAAAAAAAAAAAAAAAAAAAAAAAAAAAAAAAAAAAAAAAAAAAAAAAAAAAAACAAAAAAAAAAACAAAACAAAACAAAACAAAACAAACCCCCCAAAAAAACAAAACACAAAAATGAATAAGAACTATAAATAAACAAAGACAAATATAAAAAAAAACAAACAAACAAAAGAAGAGAAATGAATTTAAAAAAATGAAAATAAAGAAAAACAACACAAATAACAACAATTTTTGTGTCACCTGCACCTAGTGCAGGATCGACACATAAGGATCACTATCCGTCGTCTTGTGTCCGTCTGTCTGTCTGTATGGCTCAAAAAAATTTAATCATTATCCGCATCTCCTCCTAAACCGCTTGGCACTTTTCAACCAAACTTGCAGGAATGCTTCAGTATATGTTGAAGATGTGCACCATGCATTTTGTTTTTCTTTAATTTTGTTTTTT
>MJUU01040016.1:21635-42097 GCA_002080025.1 Modiolus philippinarum
GTGTAGGCTTCAAAAGTGCATGCACTCTATCAAATTTAAGCTCTTTATGATGAATCATTCCCATTGGGACAGTCGACCTCAGTGTCTCAAGATATCATCTACTGCAAAAACTTAACTTATGATGTTGACAAAATCAATGATGACATTCATGACATTTATGGGTATATCTGCACACAATTTTAAAATGGTCACAAAGGTCCTTAATTATACTCCCTGCTTTAGAGGTGGCATATGGGGATTATGGTCTGTTCAACCATTTGTTTGTTTGTCCATCCATTCATTTGTTATTCTGTCTGCAACAGGGGTACACACTTAGTCATCATGGTTATGTTTGTTGGGACAACTCCTTTTAGACCACTTGGGGAAATTCCTAAAATAAACTTTCACAGAATGTTCAGTACATTGCCATTGTGCACCAGCTATTTAGAAAAATTGATTTGACTTGTTTTTTTAGCTCACCTGGCTAATGCCAGGGTGAGCTTTTGCCATCACTTTGCTTCCATCGTCCGTCCGTCCGGCGTAAACTATTCATTCAAAGATCTTCTCCTCTGAAACTACTGGGCCAATTGGAACCAAACTTGGCTACAATAGTCCTTGGGTGGTCCCATACAAAAAAGGTGTTTTTCAGGTCTGTGCGATATCCAAGATGGCTGCCAGCGGGAAACATAATTTTAACATTGGACTTATGGGAAAAAACAATCAAAGATCTTCTTCTCTGAAACTACTGAGCCAATTGGCACCAAACTTGGCCACAATAGTCCTTTGGTGGTCCTTTACAAAAAAGGTGTTTTTCAGGTCTGCGCGGTATCCAAGATGGCCACCAGAGGGAAACATAGTTTTAACATTGGACCCTATGGGAAAACACATTCAAAGATCTTCTTCTCTGCAACTACTGAGCCAATTGGCACCAAACTTGGCCACAATAGTCCTTCGGTGGTCGCTTACAAAAAAGGTGTTTTTCAGGTCCGTGCAATATCCAAGATGGCCGCCAGCAGGAAGTATAGTTTTTACATTGGACCCTATGGGAAAACACATTCAAAGATCTTCTTGTCTGAAACTATTAAGCCAATTGGCACCAAACTTGGTCACAATATTCCTTTGGTGGTCCCTTTTAAAAAAGGTGTTTTTCAGGTCCGCGCGATATCCAAGATGGCCACCATCGGGAAACATAGTTTTAACATTGGACCCTATGGGAAAACACATTTAAAGATCTTCTTCTCTGAAACTACTAAGCCAATTGGCACCAAACTTGGTCACAATAGTCCTTGGGTGCTCCCTTACAAAAATAGTGTTTTTAGTTCGCCTCAACGAAGTTGAGGAGGACTATTGGAGTACCCCTGGCGTCCGCGACTACGTCCGCGTCCGCATTTAGGTATATATCTTGGTAACTATGAAGGGTAGGATCATCAAACTTTGTATACAGATGCATCTTGGGCTATCTCACAGCCTCCAAGAAAATTGGGTCTCTTTGACCTATATTTTCCGCTTGAATGACTTACATTCAAGTTTACGACCGAGTTCAGATCTCAGTCACTATACATGGTAGGATCATGTAACCTTGAATATGCATGCATCTCTGATGGTAGGTCAGCATCCAGGTAAAATTAGGTCACTTTGACCTACATTTTCGGCTTGAACAACTTACACAAGTTTACGTCCGAGTTCAGATCTCAGTCACTATACATGGTAGGATCATCTAACCTTGCATATGCATGCATCTCTGATGGTAGGTCAGGATCCAGGCAAAATTAGGTCACTTTGACCTACATTTTCCGCTTGAACGACTTACATTCAAGTTTACGTCCGAGTTCAGATCTCAGTCACTATACATGGTAGGATCATTGTAACCTTACATATGCATACATCTCAGATGGTAGATCAGCATATGCATCCAGGCAAAATTGGGTTACTCTGACAATGTCACTGTGCCATAACGAGGCGAACTCTGTAATCGTTGATTACCTATGTTTTTGGGTTCACGCTATATCCAAGATGGTTGTCAGCTGGGAACATAGTTTAACATTGGACCCTATGGGAAAACACATTCAAAGATCTTCTCCTCTGGAACTACTGGGCCAATTGGAACCAAGCTTGGCCACAATAGTCCTTGGATGGTTCCTTTCTTAAAAGGTGTTTTTGAGGTTTGTGCTATATCCAACATGGCTGCCAGTGGGGAACATAGTTTTTAACATTGGACCCTATGGGGAACACTAACAGCGGTCTTCTCCCCTTGAACTAATTGGGCATATTGGAACAATAGTTTGATTATATACATACATATTGGCTCTTTAACATAAACTGTTTATGTTAATCAAGGACCAGGTGAGCGATACAGGCTCTTGAGAGCCTCTTGTTTTACTTTTGGAATTAAATGGGGGAGCTTAGGGTATATATTATTGAGTCTCTAGTTATCCCTGCCGCAACGCGATGCGGGGATATGGTAATGCCGGGCATCTGTCTGTATGCCGTCTGTCCGTCCGTCCGTCCGCCTTGTAAGCGCTCTAGCAAGCTTATTTGTCTTCCGATTTTGATAAAATTTATACAGTAGATTTAGTTCAAGGATGCCTCAAGCGAGTTCGAAGATGAGTCCTGGTCGAATATTTTTGTAGGAGTTATGCCCCTTTTTAACTTTGAAAATTGACAAAATATGCTTGTAAACGCTCTAGAAAATTTATTTGTCATTGGGTTTGGATAATATTTACACAGAAGCTTTAGTTCAAGGATACCTCAACCAAGTTCAAAGATGAGCCCTGGTTGTATATTTTTGTAGGAGTAATGCCCCTTTTTAACTTTGAAAATTACCACAAATATGTGGGGTTTCAAATTTCTGGAGCGGCGGGGATAAATGGCTACGAGTAGCCTTTGTTTCAGAATTACAATGCTTGAACACAATAACATGTTTTTACCAAAAATATAACATTTTTTTTAAATTCAATCAACAAGTGATGTTAAATATTGTGAGAGATTCCCAAATCATTGTCATGCCTTTCCTGTTATAAACAAACGAACAATTTGTTATGATTAGATTAAAATTGTTTGCTTAACTGATTATGTAGATATGTTTCACTTTTGACTTTTGACATTAATTTTGGGCTATTTGTTTGTTTGTTTTTGGAAAGACATATTTTTTTCTACTATTTATTTGTTTTCATATACTTGGATTGTGTACATTGTATGTAATATGATTTGTTTTAATTTATATCCTGTTGTAGTGATGGAATAGGTTTCTTTGGCAACAATTTAGTGGTTCAAATTTAATACAAACAAACAATAAATCTTCTTTTGAAGTTGTAGAGTTTGTCATTATCACATGTAAACAAATCTGCATGTAATGTTTTACTTTTTAAATTCAAGAAGATTACATCCATTTGGGTTTTACACAGATTATTCTTTCAATAAATTATATTTACCTTCATCCCAAATGAAATATGGCCAGTCAACAATTCCATTAAAAATTCCAAATGAAGACATTCTAATAATGATGAAATCTTATCATACCTGCTGCAATCAGAGTTGTCAGTCTGTCTGTTTGTCCATGTACTTTGTAGGTGCATGTGTCCATGTACCTTGTAGGTGCATGTCCTTCTAAACAGCTGCTAGGATTTTGATAAAATGTTGCACAGTTGTAGTTTACGTATATACCACATGAAGATGTGCATGAAGTTATTGCAAAGGTCAACCAAGTGGCAAAACTTTGACTGAATCAAAGTCAAGCTTTACAACCCATGCCTACATTCTGTTACCTTAAAAAGACTACACAGTGTATACATACCAAACGAAAAAGGTTACAATTGTATACAATGTGTACTTTTAACGAGCTTAGATCGGTTTTGGAATGTAAGCTTGGGGTGTAAACTTTGACTTCTGTTTAGTTAAACTTTTGCCACTTGGTTGACCGTAGCAATATATTGTTGCTGCTCAAAATTTTGAAGGGGAGATAAATCAGCTTTGAATATTTTCTTTAAAAATGAGAGGTACCTTTTAAGTGCTTGTCCTCCTAAATATGTTCTTGGATTTTCATGAAATGAAATGTTACACAGTTTTACCTAAAGGTGTCGGATGAGCATGAATTAATATGGTTGCTGCTTAAAAATTTGAAGGAGAGATGAATTTAAATTTGTATATTTTCTTGAAAAAAATGCTCGGGGTATATTTTTGTGTCCATGCATTTATTAAAAGTCCAGACTTGTACTGTGTCCACAAACACTGAACAGAATTAAGACTCAGATAGTAATGGAATAACACTTAAGTAGTAATGGATTAACACTTGGGAAATAATTGGATAAACACTTGGATAGTAATGGAGTAAAACATGATAGTAATGAATAACTCTGGGATAGTAATGGAATAACACTGGGATAGTAATGGAATAACACTGGGATAGTAAAAGAATAACACTGGGATAGTAAAAGAATAACACTGGGATAGTAATGGAATAACAGGATAGTAATAGAATAACACTGGGATAGTAATGGAATAACACTGAAATACTTATGGACTAACACAGAGGGATAGTAAGAGAACAGATAGTAATGGAATAAGACCGGGATATAAATGTAATAACCATGGCATGACTTGGAGAATAATGAAAATTTACACTGGAATAGTAATGGAATAACACTGGAGTCTTAATTAGTCAAGAACAGGATAGACTTAATGGAATAACACAGGGATAGAAATGAGAAAGTAATGGCATGAATGGATAAACATTTGGATAGTAATGAATTAACTTTTAGAATAGTTATGGAATAACACCCGTGATTTTGTTGCCTTTTTTAAAAACTGCCTGCGCCTTTCTGATTGGGAAAATACAGCACAATTTTCTATAAATTTGGAAATTAACTTATAACATTAAATACTGTACAATCATTCCATGTCACCATAAATGGTTTTCACGATTGGATTCATTGTAGGGACACTTCAAGATATGCAAGTAAAAAAGTTATATTTACTACAAATAACAGAAGTTTAATGATTTTGAAGAATTTAATGTGCGATCTCACACCTTTTGGGAATTTTTTCAACACAATTGGGAGAAAAAAAAGGTAGTAATGGTGCATTACTGGGAATGTAATAGAACAGCACATAAGACCTGGATAGTAGTGTTGGGAATCGGATAAAAAATCATAATCGATTTATCAGAATTATCGGACTTATCTCCGATTCGATTATCGATAAAAATTGGATACCTTTATAGTGCTTATAGAGTTTGGTTTTATCCATGTTTGCTGTGCTTTTGTATTGCATTTGCATAAATTCAAACTTATTGATTTTCGTTGAATGACCTGATACAAATGTATATTCCCCATACATGAGACAAACAACTGAAAAATTTTGAGAACAATTCTAAATAAAAGGCATAATATGCTCTGAGAACTCCACTTCTGACAAACAATTTTCTTACTTTTCTTCACCCATTCTAGTACATGTATTATGAGATAGAAAAATACCTTTTATTGAAAAAATTTTAATTTTCTGCAAAATTTAACTGGCATCCGATTATCGATTATTGAAAATCATAATCGATTAATCAATTTCATATTGAAAATTGATTGATTATCGATTATAATCGATCATCGGAACATCACTACTGGATAGTAATGGAGTAACACTCGAACAGTTATGGAATTTCATGCCGACACTCCCGGACAGTATGGATATAAGTAATGATTCAACACTGGAATGATAATGGAATAAGAAAGGATGCCAAAAGAAAGCTCACTGAAAAGCATAAACATAAGGGGGTTCCAATTCCGCTTTCATGTTATTTTTTTGCATATTCATCATATTTAATAGTATCAGTGGTTTATACAAAGTCGAAAATAGTTATTGTTCAGTGATTTTTAAATATCCTTATTTATCCAGTTTTCAACCTACTAAACGTCAATTGTGACGTCATAATTTAAGTTGAAATAGGACGTTTAGGTCAAATACTGAAGTGGGTTGAAAAAGTTTGGCGATAGTTATTGTTCAGTGATTATTTTTTGTAAATTAAATCCTCTCAAGGGGGGGCTTCTCAAATAATGATAGTAGGTATTCATTGATAAAATGTCACAATGGCCTGATTACAATTTTTTACATGCTTCTTCATATTTTTTTCTTAAAACACAATTGAGTTAATGGGTTTCAAAAAAGTAAGAGAATATTTTGACCACTGAACCAAATATTAACCTTCAAGGAAATGTTATATTAAATAAAAATGTGAATATTGAATTTAGACAGCTGGTATAATGATTTAATCAGAAGTCCTCATCCAAGTGAAAAACCGACAGCTGTGTTATTTTATATATGATAATGTACAAAGGTTTGATTTCTAAAGAATATAAGATCTTTATAAATGATATAAACAGAGAATTTCCTACTCTGTGTAGAAAACTTTTGTCTGTGTTGGCCAAGACTAAAGCCATATTGTTCTGTAGTAAGATAAAGATGGTACAAGAGATAAGATCTGACTCATCTATTGTTAGTTTGAGTTGTAATGGTCAATTGTTTTCAGAACATATTTGTTTTTTTTTTTATCAAATTTATAAAGTGTTTTCTATAGCCCCCCATATTAAATTTTACCCTTATGTCTGTTTTAAAGAAACAGTTTTCTGAATTATGTGAACTGTTTTTGATATATATAAATACAGTTAAACCTTTTGGTGTTTTGTCTTGAATCATCAATTTTTTATAGGAGTTATTGCCCTTTGGACTTAAAAATAAAAAAAAAATTATTTTTGTTTTCTGGACTTTTTCTCATTTACCAGAAAAAAAATATAGTTCTGTTGATTACATGTACCTGTATGAAGTTTAAAGACAAATGAATAGAGCAAGACATATGAAAATACATATTACATGCAGTACCTGATGTAGCATTTTATTCTCTATTGAATGAATATAAAACAAATGAGTGGAATAGGGAATGGTCAAGCATGATTATTCAATATTATATATTGGTCTTTTGAACACCTTTATTCACCAATGACCAATACTGTAAACTTAGTAATTTTTGTTATTTTCGCAGTTGAAAATTATTACCCATGAATATCTCAGAAACAATCAGAATTTACTTATATTTTCATATGTTCTAAAAACTGTGAAAATTGATACCTGTGAATATGTCCCCGTTCACAAAACTGCAAAAATTAGCAACTGCAAAAATTGATACATTTACAGTATATTGTTCTTTTAATCTTCCCAAGAAAGGAAGCTGTCACAGGGTAAAAATTGGGACTCCTTGAAATTTCCGAAAATAACTCTCTAACATTGTACTCTAGGGCATTTTGTGTTGAAATTTTTACTATAGGAAGGAAATAGATATGATTTTTGAATACACTTCCTGAGAACTGTGAAGGAGATGCTCATCACATGCGGTAAAATCCGAATTGCAACCATAGGGGTGTGTCAGTATGGTTTTGTGGAACACAAGTTAAGGGTAGTGTACACTATTTTACATCATTTTTTTTTACAGCATGACCACTAGCTTCTGTAAAACATTGCACTTCATGTCATAGCCATACAAATTGTCAATGTTGATCATGTAAATGAAAAGAATGCTCAGAAATTTATTAAAAAGCTGCATGAACAAGGCTATTGCATGAAATTCAATAATAAGATTTTATTTTTAGAAGCTTAATTAAACATGCCTACGGAGGGCCCATCCATATCCCCTAAATACCAATGTTCATTAGCCAATGTTCATGTAGACAGTGATATAGTATTCCAACCTCATTTAAGTTTACCCCAATGTGTGGGAAAAGGGAGAACTCAGATGTACATGTAACACAAAAATACCAAAACTTGTCAGAATCAGAATATTGACACATTGTTTATATGTCTTACCCAGAATTGTATATATAATATTAATTGATAAATTATAAAAAGCTGTATCATCAATCATCAGTTTTATTAATGTCTAATTATCATTACTGATTTATCAGCAATTATATATCCAAGAAAAAACAGGGAGCTCCAGGTCATGGTTTGATATTTTTGCTAAAAATTCTGCAAGGAACTTGTGCATTTTCCATGAGTAGTTGCTTAACCCTGCTTTTATTAGCAAAATTTTACTGGTTGATCAGCAATAACTGTCATAAAGACAGTTCATTTGATGTTTAGGCCAAATGCATGTGTCCCATGCATGGAATATTTTTATATACCTATTCTGGGGTGGAAGTGGGATGCAAGAGCTTCCTTATTTATGGTTATTGTTGTCGTTTTGTTATTGACTTCAATAAGGCACTTAATTGTGTTGCTTATTTACATAAATAAGGAAATTCGCGCATTGAACTTGGCCTCAGTGTAATTGCAATATTATATTTTTTGTTATATTTGTTCTATCTCGGTGAATGAAATTGCTTTGTCATTCCTGAAAGTCAAAAATGCCATTGTGTATTCTAAGGCTACATATTGCTTCCTTTGCTATAAATAATTATAAGGCTTTTGTTGTTCTAAACAAGTATTAAAAATTTTTCTACGACATTTGTGGTCAAATTAATCGTGACATGACTACATATCATAGGACAAGTGGCCTGGCGGATGACAATGGTTATAAATAAATAATTTACCAATCCAGGAAATCATACACTTACATGTATCCATATTTGTCATTGTTTTCAATTTTACATAATAATTAAATCTAGATCATGATTACAACAATAATTCGAGGAATGCTCCAATTCTGCGTACATTGTAATTGCATCTAGAATCTGCGTCTATGAAAATAGGAATTTAATTTGATTTTCTGTACATTCAGAATTCAGATGGACAAAAATGTGTTTCAGTCCTTAAAGTTATTTAAAGGCGTACTTTGTTCCAAATTGTAATTTCAGAATGATTAAACCCCCGCCCTCCCCCTTTCCACCCCATACCCCATCAGGTTTGCAGCATGACTACTCTCTGTTTGCTGATATTTTGATTTTTATTAATAAACAAATTTTCGTCAAATATTTCTTGGCTTATGTTTTTTGGAGAGAATGATTTGAAATTTGGTCTGAAGTTTGAACTTGATGAGTTGTATTCTTTAAGGGATTTTTAGGTTTGTCAGAATGATTTAAACCCCCTCCCCCACCCATCCTAGCCCTAAATAAAAGAGTATTTTGGGGAAATTAGTAACAAATGCATGACAAAGATTTCTATAATAAGCTGGATCTATCTTGAAACAGCAATACTGTGAAATAATATTAATTTGACCTCGAAAAATTTGTAAAGAAATTTTCATCTTTAAAAAAATTAGCTTAAATTTAAAAAAGATGAGTTTGTTTGAATTGAGTACAAGAGGGAAAGAAAGAAAGAAAAGAAATCAGTTATTTGTTGAATAAATTCATTTTAGGGAAATAGTATCAGACTTATTTAAGAAGTCAAAACTAGAAAGTGTTCAGATAAACAGGGGGACAGATTTGTTTAAATAACTGTTGTACAAATACACCGTATGATAAAATCTTTTAGTCTATTTATGGCTACTTAAAACAGGGTGATTAATCTACAATACCGCTGGTGTAATTTTACATAATACGTAAAAAAAAACTTGTTATCCAAATACATGTAATAAGAAAGTATTAACATATATTCTAAAAATAGCAAAGAAATTTTCATTTGTTTGTATATATACATGTATGTGAAGCCAGGACAGTATATTATTGTATCCAGAAGTGTGGTAAAAACATAGATATTTAAAGTAGGTATTTTCATATTTTGTGTTAAGAAAAATGTTAATTACTATATTGAGTTCTTCTGACGTACACAAGTATGACTGGGTAAAGGTTATCTGTACAGCAGGCATTTGATTTCTTAGGTGGAGTAAATGAGTTGGGTATGTAATAAAAAAAAAATCTGTTATATTAAGCGAGTCGACACTTACACTAGTCTTGTAGCCTGTGGGAAGTTAATTCGATGAAGGACTACTAAATTTTGTCAACCGGTACAGTTTTATGAAATTTTCCAGTTCTGGTAGTCTAAAGCAGACTAATGCCTACCCAATTTTCTGTCAAAAATAGTAAGTTTCTTGTTCAAAAATAGTATGTAATTTTGGCACAGAAACTACACCTTATGGTGAATGGCACATTATGTAGTCACACAAAACTCATACAGAGAATACCTTTTTATATGACTGCAAAATTTTGCAGTCGTGTAATTGGTATGGCGTTTGCGTCGTGGGTGTCTGTTGACAGCATAACTTTGGTTCTAGCAGACAGATCATTATGAAATTTTAGTATGTTTCTTGGCACACTTGTAAGCTGATTTATAATTTTGGGTTCCTGGTCCGGCCCGTTTCAAAAAAGGGTGAAAAAGGGGTGAAATTGGGTTTTTCACATATTTTATTGTAGAATCTTTATTATTTATCTGATTTTGATGGGGTTTCTTTCAGTGTGCTCCTGAGGAAATTTCAAATCAGTGGTATGCTAATGGATTTCATGTAGTACATGTATGTACTGTTCAGAGATACATGGGCCCAAAAGTGGCAAATCTCAAAAATTATATTTTTTTATTTTTAGTCTGATTTTGATGCATTTTTCTTCATTGCATTCCTTATACAGACATGATTTTTTTTCGTATTAAGATAGGAACTCATATTTTTTTTTATACAGAAAATAAACTCGAAAATTGTTCTGTTTTGTAGAACCAGCAGGAAAATGATGTTTTTCACAGCGTTTACCCCTCTCTTTCCTATTTTTGAAGAAGTATTTCCTATTTTTGTATATTTGTGCAAAATCATGTCTGCTTATAAAATAATTGATATAGCACAAAATTGTAATTTTTGCAAATTACTTAAATTTTTATTTTTCATCAGTTTTCTATGAGATTTTTTTTGTTCGGATTCCTCTTGATCTAAGCTTTCAGTAATATGTCATCGTATTTGGCGTAGTGATATTTTGCTGTGGTTTAAATTTTGCTATTTTGATTCCTAAACATATTCGCAAGGTTTATAATTTTTGCAATTCTCTATAACTCGTTGTTACATTTGTAATAAAAACAAATTTACGCGAGGATCAATTTTCGAAAATATGTTCTAATCGCGAAATTTTGAAAATTTCTCCTTATACAGTATATGCCTACTTTAATTAATTTTTTGCAAGCATTTACCTATCTATCTAAAATTACCATGGCTTAAAGCTATTTCCAACTTTGGTGTTGAACTGACTATTACAGTTTTACTATCGATTTTTAGCTGATCGGAAATTGTTTTTCACACCTGCGTCATAAAACTGACTTTAGCAATATGACAATATATACCTTTATATAATATACCTTTATATAAGATACCTTATATGGCAATAGCTCAGCACTAGTTTCAAATCCCACTGTTTTTTTCCAAGAATTAGCTTTGCTTTAATTACATAAAATGTATGGACGTAAGATATGCTCAGTAGACATTCCTCTGTACATGTAGTACATTTGTTGATGAATTTTACAACAAAAAAAGGTTAGAAAAATATTGTAATTTCCAAGTTTTAATATTAGATCCATTTTACTAGTACTATTTTAATTGCCAAGAAATGAATATTGGAATGGTTTCCTATTTTTGAATTTAGGCAAAAGTTCAATTCGTTTTAGTATTTTTTGACAAACTTTAAGCATATTTTTCAAAAATAATGATTTCTTCGATTTTATTTCAGATTGAAAAGTACACAGATATCCACTAAGTAACAGGAAAAACACAACTCAGTGAATGGTACAAGGGAGGTAATTCCAGTGATATTTCTACATTCCATTTTAATCAGAACAGTTATGGTGAAGAAATTTGACCTACAGACAAAATAAATCAGCTATAAATTTGTGTGTAAAAATACAAGTGGAGATTTATCTTCATCCATCTGGATCTTCTTTGATCTTTGTCATTTTGTATTGATCTCATATTTATTCAAACATTTTGAAGACTTTGTGATGATGGGAGACGGACTTTTCTGTTTTACATGCTGTATAGCTGAACAACCTCAACCAGTAAGTATTATTCAATAGAGTTATCTCCCTTAGATCATTATGTTTGGTTTGCTGTAGATACTTGTCATGCATTCTAAATTTTTTGCACATTAAATTCAGGAAAAATTAGTGTTGGGTTTTAAAATATAAGATACAGTCCAACTTCCATGGCTCCAACATCCAAAGGACCAATGAAAACAGTTTGCAAAGGGATGTCCAAGGTATCAAGGTTGAACTATGTTTAAACTTGAAGAAAGGGACCACAAAAAGGATTAAAGGCATTTTTAGTGTTCCAGTAATTGCAGTTCAAGCCATGGATTTTTCTGCTGTATTAACGGTTAAGATTTACATGATTTATTCATACATTTAACATTTTTAAAAGGCATACAAAAACACAAAAATATTTTATAAACCTCCCTCAGAAATATAAAATAATTCACAAATCTCCCTTTAAACAAAAAGTTGGGTTTGCAGCTGTGGTAAGATTGAAAGAGGGGATGGGTCAATTACAGAGTTTTTATTTCTCCATATTCTAGTGCTGATCTGGCCATTAGGCAAAAAAACACATTCTTATCCCTTCCAGCTCCTAATAAAGGTTATTGTTAAAGTGCTCTTTATTGGCCATATTCTTCAAAATTTACAACATTTTTCACAAAAATTTGAAAAAAAAATGGTAAAAAAACAAAATTCACCCAACCATGTAAATTATTAAAAGTGTTGATGAGAATCTAGGAATTTTGATAATAATGGCCTTATTGATCTATCAGAGATACAGTATAAAGTGTGATTTATCACATATGATCTATATTTCTCTTTCTCTCAAGAAGTTCGATAAATGTGCACCTGACTTTTTAACAAACCAGTGTTGATAAAACTTCAGCAAGTGGTTTCAAACTTTTTTATTTATTTTTCAAGTTTTACACATATTTCATGATAGAGAAATATTCTCATTCAGAAGGTAGTGATTTAAAAATATTTTTTAACTCTGGATACATGAAGTAAAACTTTGAATTTAAGCATGCTTGCTAGTGCTTGCATGATCTTATTATCTTGAGTGAAGAATTTTTAACCATTCTCCTACCTGATGCAGAACCTATATACCTAGTATAAAGTAACCTTTAGTTTCTTTTGTACAGTCGAACTTTGATTACTCAAACACCCAAGGAACAAATGAAAACAGTTGGAACTAGAGGGGTAATTAAGTTTTTAAGGTAGATAGACACTATTGCGCTGCGCAATTCAATCGCGCATTAGAAAAATAAAGAATGGGATACGGGGTAGGTTTGATTTTCGGGCCGGAACAGTAATTTGACGACTTTTCCTTTGTGACGTCATAATTGAATGACAGATGTGAAACGTCATATTTCGTTGACTTTGCCGTGAATTAACTCCCTTTTCCCGTATATAATGTTTAATCTGGAAACTTTGTAAAATATCTCCGTAAAAAGCACGGTGACATATATATTTTTTTTATTGTAACTCATAAATTACATCGTAAACTACCTGTTCACAAAAGTACATCAAATTCTCATGGATAAAAAGTTAATTTCTATTAAGCTAAAAATTGTCTATCCATATTTTCCCCGTGCATTCTATGTAAATTTAGGTGAAAAATTGCTAAAAATGAGCAAACTTTGATCTCAATTCTCAAAGAAGCAAGCATGGTGACCCATACTTTCTATTACAGATTTCGGATAAGTAGGATTGGTTCTTCAATTGTGCCGACTAACAACAAAATCTCATGGATATAAATATTACTACCTTAAGGCATCGAGGTTCAGCTGTATATTTATAATAAATTTGCATACAATTCTGATACAGATTTGATGTGCTTTGGATCCGGGATCAATCAAATGCAGGCCATTTAGTATTGTCTCCATACTATGAACAAATGAAGGGATATGAAGTTAATATACATTGGACAAAATCCCTATAAATACAAGGTAAGATTAAGCCAATGGAACAACGCTTTCATTGTTGTTCTTCATCTTGAAGTCACCATGAGGCCTTTAACAAAGAGCAAACAAACTATCTTAAAGTAAAATCAAGACGGCCCCTGGCACCAGTTTGAGCGGAATTCACTTGTAAAATGTTGAATAACGCTACATCCATGTATCATTTTTGTCATGGATGCGGGGTTGCCAACAAGCATAACATATCGGTAAAGTTATCTTCCAAACACTGGAATATAAAAATATCAGAATTTTTGAACTCCTGTATACATGTATGTACATTGTTTTAATAATAAAATTTTATGTTATTTTGCAGAAGAGAAAGCGAAGACTAGACCCTAGCATGATAGGACAACCAACAGAATTTAGACACACTGCTCACATAGGTTCAGGGGAGGCTAGAAACTCATTAAATGTAAGTGGTTCACAGCTCGCATAGGTTCAGGGGAGGCTAGAAACTCATTAAACATAAGTGGTTCACAGCTCACATAGGTTCAGGGGAGGCTAGAAACTCATTAAATGTAAGTGGTTCAGACACACTGCTCACATAGGTTCAGGGGAGACTAGAAACTCATTAAATGTAAGTGGTTCAGACACACAGCTCACATAGGTTCAGAGCAGGCTAGCTTCATAGAGATTCATTAAATGTAAGTGGTTCAGACACACTGCTTACATTGGTTCAAGGGATGCTAGAAACTCATTAAATGTAAGTGGTTCAGACAGTGCTCAAAAAGGTTCAGGGGAGGCTAGAAACTCATTAAATATAAGTAGTTCAGACACACCGCTCACATAGGTTCAGGGGAGACTAGAAACTCATTAAATGTAAGTGGTTCAGACACACAGCTCACATAGGTTCAGAGCAGGCTAGCTACATAGAGATTCATTAAATGTAAGTGGTTCAGACACACTGCTCACATTGGTTCAGGGGATGCTAGAAACTCATTAAATGTAAGTGGTTCACAGCTCACATAGGTTCAGGGGAGGCTAGCAACTCATTAAATGTAAGTGTTTCAGACACATAGCTCACATAGGTTCATGGGAGGCTAGTAACTCATTAAATGTAAGTGGTTCAGACACACTGCTCACATAGGTTCAGGGGAGGCTGGAAACTCTTTAAATGTGAGTAGTTCACTGCTCACATAGGTTCAGGGGAGGCTAGCAACTCATTAAATGTAAGTGGTTCAGACACATAGCTCACATAGGTTCAGGGGAGGCTAGCAACTCATTAAATGTATGTGGTTCAGACACATAGCTCACATAGGTTCATGGGAGGCTAGTAACTCATTGAATTTAAGTGGTTCACAACTCACATAGGTTCAGGGGAAGTTAAGAAACTCATTAAATGTAATGGTTCAGACACACTGCTCACAGAGGTTCAGGGGATGCTAGTAACTCATTCAATGTAAGTGTTTCAGACACACTGCTCACATAGTTTCGACTGTAGGGGGAGGCTACAAACTCATTAAATGTAAGTGGTTCAGATGCAATTAACATAAGCTTATGCATAGGGGTATCAATGAAATTACACATATATGGCTTGGAATTCTCTTATTCACTGAAGGGTTGAGACATACAATTCATATAGTTATAGAAGATGTCAAAAACCATTAAATGTAAGTAGTTCATACACACAATTAGCTAGTTTGCATAGTAGCACAGGGATGCTGTTAACTGTTAACTGTTATTAAGTTTTTCTGTTAACTGTTATTAACTATTTTGTATTCACTTTTGAAATGCAATACAAGTTTCAAAAAAGGGATGGAGATAAAACAATTTTTGACTTCTTTAGTGTATTAAGGTCTTGAAATTAAAGCACAGGAATCCAATATTATGTAAAAGGGCTGAAACTTTGGAAATAGTGTTCTGTTTCCTAATAAAATCCAGATATTCTGGAGAGATCAATGTTATTCAGTTGGTCAGTAAAAGCAAGTTGATATTGAGGTCCAGGTCAAAAAAAGATAGGTCAACAGGAAACTGAAAATTTCGATCACTGGTCATAAAAACACAAATGAAAGACAAATCAAGCATAAAAGACCATAGAAAATGGGGACAGCCTGACTTAGTACAGGCACAGTAGGGTTGGACTACAAGAAGTATGCTGTAATGTTACATTTGTTTATTTTCAGTTGACTACAGTACAGAATCAGATGTCCAGTAAGGGTGGATATGACCATGTTTGTCCTGTAAATGTAAAATTAAATGTAATAGACCTTCCTAGTTCTGACAGATAAGTAAGTATGGTTCAATTAGGGCCCCGCCACATAAGTGGCGGACGCCCTATAGTAATCAGTCTGTCCGTCCGTCCGAAACAATCATGTCCGAGCTATAACCTTTTTCCCTTTTGAGATAGGCTTTTGATATTTGGCATGTGGATAGACACCTCAAGGCGATGTGTCACATACCTTGGTCGGTGACCTTTCACCTCAGGGTCACATTCATGCTTTTTCAATGACAAAGTGGTGTCCGGGCTATAACTTTTTTCTCATTTGAGATAGATCAACCCAAGGTGATGTGTCGCGTACCTTGTTTGGTGACCTTTGACCTTGACCTTTGACCTCAGGGTCACACACATTCATGCTTTTTCAATGACAAAGTCGTATCTGGGCTATAACTTTTTGTCTCTTTTGAGATAGGCTTTTGATATTTGGCATGTAGATAGATCACCTCAAGATGACGTGTCGCGTACCTTGGCTGGTGACCTTTGACCTTGACCTTTGACCTCAGGGTCACATTCATGCTTTTTCAATGACTGTCATGTCCGGGCTATAACTTTTTATACGACCGCAAAAATTTTTGCGGTCGTATAATGGTATGGTGCTGTCGTCGTCGGCGTCGTCGTTGTCGTCGTCGTCGTTGTCTGTAGACACTTTTGTTTTTGGTCAATAACTTTAGTTTCAGTTGACCAATCCTTGTGAAATTTTAACACAATGTTCCTTGGCACAAAAGGAAGGCTTGGCTTAGTTTTGGTCATTGTGGCCCCACCTGTTTTGGGAAAATGGGCCAAAAAGGGTTAAATTTGATGTTTTAACATATTTGACTGTAGAATCTTTTTTATTCATCATATTTTGATGGGGTTTCTTTCAGTGTCTTCCTGAGTAAATTTCCAATCAGTAGTATGACAACGAATTTCATGTGGCATGTGCCGTTCATGAGATAAATGGGGCCCAAAGGGGGCAAATTTCAAAAATTTAATTTTTTTATTTTTAGTCCGATTTTGATGCAGTTTTTTGCAGTGGATTCCTTATGAAAAATTAACATAGCGCTGCACCATTAGATTTTTAATAACTTGTTCCTTTTCCAAGCTACCAGGGGCCCAATGGGGCAAAAATTGCAAACATGCAGATTTCCTAAAATTTTTATTTTTCTTCCAATTTCAATGGGATTTTTTTCTTTAGATTCCTCTCATTGTAGGCTTTAAGAAGAATGACGACAGATTTGGCGTAGCTCTTACCGTTTCCGAGCTATTAGGGGTCAAAAGGGCCAAAATTGCTATTTTTAGAAATAGGTTAAATCTTTATTTTACGTCAGATTTTGATGGGATTTTTTTCTTTGGATTCCTCTCAATGTAAGCTTTCAGGGTTATGTCAACAGATTTGAGGTAGCTCTTACTGTTTCCGAGCTATAAGGGGTCAAAGAAGTCAAAATTGCAATCATTAGAAATATGTGAAGTCTATTTTTCATTAGATTTTGATGGGATTTTTATCTTTGGATTTTTCTCTTTTTCAGCTTTCAGTGATATGGCAATATATTTTACGTTGCTCTTCAGTTTCCAAGCTATAATGGTTCAAAGGGGCCAAATTGCAATACAGTGGATTCCTGTTAATTGCATACCTTATTTGTCAGGAAAAAATATGCAATTAACATGAATATTCTATTAAGAGGAGTTTTCAATCTTGCTGTAAAACATGTCAATTAACTTGAATAGTGTCAAATGATGAGTTAATCATCAAACAAACACAGAGATTACAGTCTGTTTTTACAAAATTATTAATTGATTTGACATTTCATAATTAGATATCTCATTTTTATTAGTTTTTTTTCAGAATAATTTCCTAAAAAATATATACTTTTAATGTTAAATTTCACAAAACATGTCTTGATTTGAAAATGAAACTATTCAATTAACAGGAATTTCTTAACTATTCCATATGCAATTAAAAGGAATAAATAATATAGAAGCATATAGTAAATGGTTTTGTGCAGCAGAATTGTATGCAATTAAGAGAAATATGCTATTAAGAGGTATGCAATTAAATGGAGTTGACTGTACTTCAAAACATGTGAAATCTTTATTTTTCATTGGATTTCAACATGAGTTTTATTCTTTGGATTTCTCTTGATGGTAGTCAACAGAATTTCTTAGCTCTTACAATATCCTAGTAGTAAGGGATTAAAAGAGCTTTTTTCATTTTCACCAGTTTGTGTCCAGTTAATTTCTGTGACAAGGTCCTTATTGTGTCCAGCAAATTACTGTGTCCACATTAATTTTATTTTACACTTGTTCAGATTTCAGTGTTCGACACGCTGCGGTCGTATCATGCTGCGCTTGGCGTAGCCCTTTATTCCTTTTTTAAGATAGGCTTTTGATATTTGGCATGTGGATAGATCAACCCAAGGTGATGTGTCGCGTACCTTGTTTAGTGACCTTTGACCTTGACCTTTGACCTCAGGGTCACACACATTCATGCTTTTTCAATGACAAAGTCGTATCTGGGCTATAACTTTTTGTCTCTTTTGAGATAGGCTTTTGATATTTGGCATGTGGATAGATCACCCCAAGGTGATGTGTCATGTACCTTGGTTGGTGACCTTTGACCTTGACCATTGAACTCAGGGTCACATTCATGCTTTTTCAATGACAAAGTAGTGTCCGGGCTATAACTTTTTGTCTCATCTGAGAAAGGCTTTTGATATTTGGCATGTTAAGATAGATCACCTCAAGAGGACGTGTTGCATACCTTGGTTAGTGACCTTTGACCATTGACCTCTATGTCACACTTGGAGCGGGGCCCACAGAGATGGATACCATCTCACTGATGTCTAGTAAGATTAAACAATTCAACTTTAAGTTTTCCTAAATTCTGAAATGCTGAAAATTACCATTTTTCACCAATATTGTGCTATAATTTACATGCCTTAAATTCCTTATTAGAATATATATGTTTCTTGCTTGTTTGAGATAGACACATTCATTTTGAGATACTACAAAAAAATTATATTGATTTGCACCACAGATATTCACATTTAAGGATTGAATTTAAAGACATCACAATATGTGCAAAGTAGGGGGAATCTTGGTAGTAAATTCAAATTTGCAGTGTTTGTAATTATAAAGGTCCCCCATCCCCCTGACAGACAAAGTTTATCGGAGTTTCCCTTATGATATGTGAAGTTTAAAGCGGTTCTGACCCATAAGATAAATTTTCATATTCAACGTGTGTTGAATAAAGCCTGCCAAATCTATTAGGAATACAATTCTCGGTGTTTATTATTTATTATTAGAGAAAAAGATTACACCACTTTATTCCAATTATTACTATATTTTATCCACTCTCGATAGTTAAATTTAAATATTTTAGAATGCTCGGCAAACTTCGCTATTAAAAATTTTTAAATTTAAGTATCTCTAGTGGATAAAATATAGTAATGAACGGGATGTTGTTGTGTAATCTATATACACAAATGTATTGCTAACATAATACCCAAGTTACTGTTAATTATCCCCTCGCCCAACAAAGTTGGGGAGGGGATATTATATGTTATTCGGGAATCTTCACAGGGGATATGGGTTCATATTCCCTATCTGTGTTTTATATCCCCTGAGCTGTCAGGCGAAGGGGATATAGTGCACAGACAGGGAATATGAACCCGTATCCCCTGTGAAGCCAGAATAACTTTTATATTCTGCTAGAAGTGCTATATTTTTATACGACCGCAAAAATTTTTGCGGTCGTATATTGGTATGGTGCTGTCGTCGTCGTCGTTTTCGGCGTCGTTGTCGTTGTCGTTGGCGTTGTCGTTGTCGTTGTCGTCGTCGTCGTCTGTAGACACTTTTGTTTTTGGTCAATAACTTTTGTTCCAGTAAATCAATCCTTATGAAAGTTTAACATAATGTTCTTTGGTACAAAAGGAAGGCTTGCAGTAGTTTTGGTTATTGTGACCCCACCCGTTTTTAAAAAAGGGGCCAAAAAAGGGTTAAATTGGGTGTTTTCACATATTTGTTTGTAGAATCTTTATTATTAATTGGATTTTGATGGGGTTTCTTTCAGTGTGCTCCTGAGGAAATTTCCAATCTGTATTATGCCAACGGATTTCACGTAGCATGTACTGTTCCCGAGATAAATGGGGCCCAAAAGGGGCGAATCCAAAAAAATTATTTTTTTTATTTTTTTTATTCGATTTTGATGCAGTTTTTTTCAATGGATTGCTTATGAAAAATTAACACAAAACTCTGCTATTAGATTTTTGATAACTTGTTTGCTTACCTAGCTATGAGGGGCCAAACGGGGCCAAATTGCTAATTCGCAGATTACCTAAAATTTTTATTTTTCATCGGATTTTGATGGGATTTTTTTCTTTAGATTCCTCTTGATATAAGCTTTCAGTAGT
>MJUU01040016.1:58484-94219 GCA_002080025.1 Modiolus philippinarum
AAGAGGGAATGTAAGCGGACTTAAAAAAAATGGGTGGGATTGGGAAGTGGGGGGGGTGCAGGGGAGGTTATTCCAGCCCATGGACTATTTACATTAGAATGCAAACTATTAGGGAAAAAAGCAAAATAAAGTGAAATAAGTTTAAAACCTTTTTTCTGTAAAGCAAAACTTATTACCTGGACGTGAAAATCTTTTTTATATATACGTTCTATGGTTGGAAAAAAGCAAACGTCGAAATAGTAGAAACATTTCCGTTTTAACCGTGAACCCGTTGGGGTATTGAGCATTACCACAAAAATGTACCACAACATCTATATATCAAGTCCAATTACAGGCTAATTTAACAGGTATATAATTTACGATATATATTAATGTAAACATTGTCACGTTTTATTGGGAAATAATTTTAAATAAATGGCTTTATTTTAACTAATTATTTGAATTTCATGGCTTTAAAATGTACTTGTGGTCATAAATTGACAGTTGTATGGGTTCGGATAACAACCCGTTATCTCCCCGACACTTTAAGGATTATTCCATATCGAAATAAATTAATCGGCTTACGGTACCTTATCGAAATTTTGATTTTCTATTTGTGTTTTTGGTTTTGAAGTTGTTTTGATCTAAACTGTACTTATGAAACACAAGACGTATATTGAATATTTGTCCTTACGAGACATAAGTTGTCGCCATGCAGATGTCTCTGGTAATGTTAATATACGTGCATTAGCTGAATATAAATTTTCATAGTTAATGAAAATAAATATAGTTTGTAATTAAATATTGAAATAATATTGAACTCAGAGAAGTGTCCAGGTGTTGGAACCCTTTTTCAATTATTTTTTTTCTTGGTAGCAATCGTACAGAGTTTAGGCAATAATACAATCTTTATTGCAAAATTACTTCCCTTGGGGTCAAATCGATAGGAATGACAAATAATAGCCTGTCCGACGGCATTTTTTGAAACCCCTTAGAATACCCGTTTCCAGAAAGCTGGATCCTCCCGTGAGTAAGAAAAAACGTAGTGGGGATAAAACATTCTTAGTTTTCTATCATTTTCCTCTTAGAACAAATCTAGCTTTTGAATGAAACCATAGAAAAAGGGGAGGGGAAATTACGAATTTCGTAACCCCTTCCCCGTTTTAAGGTTTCATTAGATATCATATCTCAAATAAAGCTATATCAAAGGTGGTTAACCCTATCGCAAAACGTAAGAAAACTACAAATCAAGCTAACCAATCAAATTATTTGCTGAGTAGAAATGCTAATATAAGAGGGGTCAAGGGTCAATAAACGCACATGTCGATGTAAACAGTTGTAAAGAGACATGTAAGGTTTTATGATCAAGTTTTATTACACTTAAGGTTGTCATTTCTTTGATGTCGGAGTTCATAGAGGAATCATCCCATTATACGATGAAATTGACTTTATAAGGACAGTGTTTATTTCAAAGGAATAATCGCTATGGAAAATAGTAAGGAATTAGTTAGCTTATAATTATGATATTTTACGTTATCTTAACCACACATTTATATCAATAATATGCAACATGTTGCCACAGAAACGAAAAAATCAATATTTACTATACATGGTATATCTATCTATTTGCTAAATTAATCAGGTTTATCCAATGAATCGTTGCGTTTATCATATCAATATTTCTAGTAATCATTTGCTATCAATAATTGCCACTTTTTTCATTGATGACCTTGTGTAGAAAAACAGAAAATGGTCATTTGAAAACAAGGCAGTAGACTGAAGTGAACAGTAGTTGATATTTCGAGACCTATCCGGCTCTTTATCAAAACACAATAAAAAAAGTAAAAATACAGTGAAATAAAACCTATTTACAAAAAATATACCACAAAAATTTAAGTAAAGTATCGACAGCTACAGCATACAAGTAATATGAGAAGGGAAAAAAGAATTTTGTCAGTGTCTGTACATCGAATCTACAAATTCTAACTCTAATAATTAGACTCTAACGGCAAGTGAGCAAATGACAAGATATCCAAAAAAAAAAAAAAAATGGGTAGGGGCAGGAAATTTAGGCTTTCGTCTTCTTAGCTTTTATGTTCTTGCTAGATTTAAGTTTTTGCATCCAGAATTCTTTTGTCTGTCTTTGGGTCTCCTTCCAAGATCTATCTTGGTCAATGACCACAACTTACATGTCAGTCCAGCTATGTCTGGACCTCTGTAGCCTGTGGGTAACAAGACGTTCCGGCCTTACGACAAATCCGTCCCTGCCTATCCGGCCCTGTACTTTCCGGCCTCAATCCAATCCGGCCCGGTCTTAAAAGTCGATCCGGGCTTACGATATTTAATGTATTACTGTTGTTTTCCGCGATTTTTTTTACAACAAGTTGAATTTGTCATTGCCATAAGGAAAAATCGACTTCATATGGCAATTTTGTACCTTTCAAGACGGAAAGCATACTCGTGTCCGTTATATTTAGCATGTTTGTGTATGGTGACTTTGGTCTTTTATTTCTGTTGCTCTCATATTTGCTGTGCATCTGGACTCAGTAATTTATTCAATCTATTTTAGCTTTGTTCTTTCGACATTTTTCTGCTATTGTTTTATAAATATAGGTATTTCTAACAAATAAAATTAAACTTGGTACGCAGTTAAAGGGCTATCCCTTAATGTACGTTTTTCTTCGTAAATGGTTAAAACTCCTTCGTTCCTATATTTATGCAGCAATTTTTAATGTCGAATATCATTTAAATGCGTCAATATACGTCCGACTTTCTATTTCTGATATGATGACCAAACTAAACAAAACAACGATATAGTATCAATTAAGAATACAGGGACGGATAGACCAAGGCCGGATTGTCATAAGGCCGTACTGACATAGGGCCGGACTGTTGTAAGGCCGGATGATCTCGAATTGTTCTTTTCTGTATGTGATTTCGATGTTAGTTGATGCGAAGATTGAGGGAGTTCTTTGTTTCACCAATATATTGCTGTTGACAATACGGAGCATGTAATCATATAGATTACATTTTCAGATTTACAAGACAGATTTCCGAAAATTTTGTAAGTTTCTCCAGTTGCTGTGCTTTTGAAAGATGATGTGGCATTGGCACTGTATTTGCATGGATGGAAAGTTGTAACGAAGGGGACGTCTGATTTTTTTTCTCTTTTTAATCTTTATCTTTTAAAAATTCACGCACCCCCTTCGTTACAACTTTAATTATTCTCAGAAAGTGTGTATCTTTGTAGATCCAGTACGACGGAAATGTTGGTTTTGTTGCTTTGTTTTCAAATGATTATATATATATATAAGACGGAAGTGTTCTTGAAATTAAATTGATGATAAGTTTCATTTTTAGCTCACCTGGCTAATGCCAGGGTGAGTTTTTGCCATCACTTTGCGTCCGTCGTCCGTCCGTTCGGCGTAAACTTTTCATTCAAAGATCTTCTCCTCTGAAACTACTTAGCTGCAATTGGCACCAAACGTGGCAACAATAGTCCTTTGGTGGTTCCTTACAAAAAAGGTGTTTTTCAGGTCCGTGCGATATCCAAGATGGCCACCAGAGGGAAACATAGTTTTTACATTGAACCCTATGGGAAAACACATTCAAAGATCTTCTTCTATGAAACTACTGTGCCAATTGGCACCAAACTTGGAAACAATAGTCCTTTGGTGGTCCCTTACAAAAAAGGTGTTTTTTCAGGTCCGCGCGATATCCAAGATGGCCACCAGTGGGAAACATAGTTTTTACATTGAACCCAATGGGAAAACACATTCAAAGATATTCTTCTCTGAAACTATAACGCCACTTGGAACCAAACTTGGCCACAATAATCCTTTGATGGTTCCTTACTGAAAAGGTGTTTTTCAGGATTGTGTTATATCCAACATGGCCGCCATTCGGGAGCATAGTTTTAAGATTGGACCCTATATGAAAAAAATTTCAAAGATCTTCTCCCCTTACACAACTGGGCCAATTGGAACCAAACTTGGCCTCAGTAGTCCTTAGGTGGTACCTTGCAAAAAAGGTGTTTTTCAGATCAGTGCAATATCTAAGATGGCCGCCAGCGGGAAACATAGTTTTAACATTGGACCCTATGGGAAAACACATTCAAAGATCTTATTCTCTGAAACTGCGTAGCAATCGGTACCAGACTTGGCAACAATAGTCCTTGAGAGGTCCCTTACAAAAAAGGTGTTTTTCACGCTAAACTGAAACTACTGAGCCAATGGAACCAAACTTGGTGAAAATAGTCTTGGGTCGTTGTCTCTTTGACACATTCCCCGTTTCTCTTCTTTTTTTTTCTATTTATGTGGACCCCTGAAAAGAAAAAAAAATTTTCAGGTTCCCACTCCCACTTTATCCAAGATGGCTGTCAGCAGATTGGATCCCATGGGGAACACTAACAGCGGTCTTCTCCCCATAAACTAATTGGGCATTTTGGAAGTATAGTTTAATTATATACATGTATATGGGCTTTAACATGAAATGTCTATCTTAATCAAGGACTAGGTGAGCGATACAGGCTCTTAAGAGCCTCTTGTTTAAGTTGTTTCAAGAATGATACGTGAGAAGTCACTTTTTTTGTTGTCCAAATTTGATACAAGATCAATCAGGTTCAGATATAAATTATCAGCTAATATCAATAATTCGAAAATTTTTAAGTAAAGAACTGATTTAAGAAATTTCAGTCTTTTACCCGTCAACACAATACTTGCTAAGTGTTGTTTTTGTCATTTGTTACCTTGTTTCTAAGGAAATAATACAACGAAAGGGTGTTTGAAAGTTAAAGAAAATGCCTCAGTTCTGTTAAATGTTTAAGAGATTGCTCGTGTCATGTGCACAAAGTACAAAAATGTATATTACTCAATATTATCTATCTAGACGAATTTAAGAAGGGGTTCAAATACACACATGTGTTCAGTGTGTGTTAATTTCGTCCCTCGATCCCTGGGGCTCAAAACTCTATCGACATCATACATATATAGATTCACAAATGAGAACGGGCATTTTCAGTTAGATTTACGGTTTTATCGGAGTTCGACATACTAGTAATCGGTTTTGACTTCACCTTCATGGGATTGACTTACTAATCCATAGAGCCTCATCTCCGACTAGCTATAATCGGGTTTTGAGAGTTCACTGTGTGAGTGATTTCGTTTTGAGTGTGATAGTTCTGGTGTTCATGTGCTTTGTTCGTATATCATGTCTTTGGTCTTCCGTCGTCCATCTTCGCTAGCCAAGGGTTACGATTCGCTCCTCTCATTTTCACGTGAAGAGGAGAGGAGTCGATCGTAATCCTTGGCTAGCGAAGATTTCCGTCGTCTGGTATTCTCATTTTCCCGTGTCTCTGAACTTTGATGTGTGCTTTGTGCCTTGAATAGAATCTACTGTCGTTATTTTCATCACTTTAAAGTGGAAATACTTAATTAAGGATAGTCACTCCTCAGGTTTTTGAAACTGTCTCAGACTATCGGCATTCTTACATTTGATCCATTATGATGCATTAGAAAATTTTGCACACTGCCCCCACTTTTTTCAAAATATATTTGTATACTTCTTGAATAAACTTTTGACAAAATCTGATAAAACTCTTAATATATCTTTATTGTATTTCAAAGGTCGATTGCCTTAATGCAAAGTATATGAAAAATCTAGAGGAGTTCGAATTCCCGCCAAAATTTCAGACACTTGTATCTCAAAAACGGAGACACTGACCTTTCTAAAATGATGTATAATCAATGTTCTAATAAAAAAATACTAATTTAAAAACCTTGATATAATGAACTTGGGAGTGACCATCCTTAAGGGAAGATGATCTCTTGACTTTAATTTAACACTTTTTCCCCTTTATGTGTATTACAAACAAATATCACATTTTTCCATCAGTAGTTAAAAGTGCAAAGCCTTCCGAGTCACAAAATTTTATATGTGATAGATACACTACACTAAGTATGAGATTGTTATTATCTTGTTAATAATAACAATGGCACCGTCAATTGATGCTTGTTGTTGTGCTTACATGATTTGTATATTTGGGGGTTTCTGGACAGCTTGCATTAAGTATGAGCAGGTTTATTCCTTATGGCACCGTCCCTTGATACTTTCTGCAAGTTGCCTATATTACCTTAAGATTGTAGTGATTTTGGTTGAAACTGTGTGGCCTGCACTAAGTATAAGAAGGTATTTTCTCTCCTTATGGCACCGTCCCTTGATACTTTTTGAAGGCTATACACTGTCTGACCTCTTGCTCTTTTTCTTATTTTTATATGACACAGGTTTTAGATGGTTGGATATAAATATTATATGGCACCGTCCATTACTATACCTTTATTTCCTTTAACTTGTTGCTGTTCCTACCGGTATGATTGCTAGATCTATGTAACCATCATAGACAGACTGCGACAGGCACGGTGGAAAAATCCCCCCTGTGCATCGTCTCATGGTGCCTGCTGCATTCTGTTCTGTATGTGAATGCGTTTTATTTTTATTAATTTTTTTTTTCCAAATGCACCGGGTATGTTATTAATATTACTCAATTTTCATAGTATGAAGTGCATCTGTGGTAGACGTGCATTAATATGCCTTTATTTATTATTTTTATTATAATTATTAATTGTTATTTATTGTTTATACCGTTTTCTGTAATATTGTACTTGTATACCAATCATAAATGTTTGATGTATCATGCCCTCCTGGGGCCCTAATTTGGTAATAAAATATTCTGATTCTGATTCTGATACACCGAAAAGAAAAAAAACAAGTGGAAAAGTGAATATTAATTCCTTATATAGTTCTGACACACAAGACATATTTCGTTTTTTTTGCATTTTTAATTCATTGTTGCAAAAAACGTATTTTATTCACAAAATGTCTAGTCATGGAGGGTCACGTGTCATTGTGCAGAGCCCTTTCCATAAAATGTTGTTATCTTCTCCTGGATTAGAACTCTTCCATCAGCTGGAGGTACAAACACTCTTCGCTTACGGTTATCACTCGCACGTTGGCTAACAAGACTTTTCTTAGTGTTCTCTTTTGATGCGATGTATAAGATGTTTTACACGTTTGTTACAAGTTAAATCTCTGTGTATTAACATCAGATGATTATGTATATTGACTTGTTAATGATGGTTTATGTTACAACGTTTGATCATGAGTACATATTAATGACATATGATACATTCCCTCTGGCATTAATACGGGGTAGATACACACATGTATTATGTCTAGCCGTCAGATGATACACATAAAAATTATTCGTATATGGACGTATAGCATTAAGGTTTTCTCTAACACAAAACAAGAACACTTTTACATGCATGGGCGGATCAGAGGGGGTACGGGGTTTGGAACATCTTTTTCTGGGGAAAATCGTGCAGAATTGAAGCTAATTTGAAAAATGTTGCAAAATATAGATTGAATCATTTTTTAATCTGGATTCCCATTGGACCGTCTTTGTTCGAAAGCTGAATTCCCCGAAGATTTGTAATTTTGTAACCACTGTAAAGCCACATCACTCGTTTTGTTGAACTGGGATTCTGGTCCAACCTGTTTATTGCGCTAGATTGAAGGACGTAAACGGGGTCAATACAAATGATCGACGAATGAGGGGACGGACAGGGTTAACTGAGAGCAGGAGAAAAGAGAGAGGGTGGGAGAAAGGAATAAAGGGACAGGAGAATGGAGAAAGTGTGCGAGAGAGGGATAAGAAGAAAATGAAAGGGAGACCAGGGGAGAGTGGGTGGGGGATAGGAAAGAGGGGCGGGAGAAAAGAGAGAGGGTACGAGAGAAAGGAGCAATGGGGCAGGAGAAATGAGAAAGACACACCATGTCCACCAACTCTCGAATTGAAGACCAGAAGATCAAGCCTTTTAAAAAAGGGTTTCATTTATGCATGGTTCCTTAAAAGCTTGGTTCTGGACTTCGTAAGTTAAGTTTGTCTTATATGTGAACGATTAGGTGGTGTTCCAATCCCCGGAATGCCCCCTCTCGGCAATACAATTCACACAGGCTCTTTTTTCATTAATATTGTCAGTCTGGATGTTAAAGGATTGATTTTATATGACACAAGGTACCTGTGTTAACTTACCATTAAATGAAAACGGTTGCCACGGTATCAGCGACGCTGTCAATGAAAGAATTTGGAAGTCCAATATTCATCTGATGAGCTTAGAAATATATTTGAAATTTGTAAATACTGTCGTCCACATGCTCATTTTTGTCTGTACATAGAGGGACTTGTATTCGCCATAGCATTAATTTTTTTTATATAGTTAATTCACTAACAGATTTTGGACGACCAGAAATAAAGTTGATTCTGTATTATTTCCAATAGCTTGAATGATGAACAGCGAGCCATGGTTCGGCCCGATTTCACGATTTAGTACATTTTGGATAGTAACTTTATGCGATGTATATTGCTCTATAATGATGTTTTATTTCACGCTATTTAATCAACATAGTACGGTAATTATTATCTTGTCTTGTTTGGTCACATTTTATGTCCTTGTTGTATTTCATTTTGACGTCAATAAATCATTTCCGAACTTTTACGCGATTTTACATCTTTTAAGTAAAATTTGACAATGTTTGACAACATAAGTAATGAATGGAATAAATGACTCAGGTTTTCATGTTGTACATCAAGTCCCCTTTTCACGTTAGGTCATACAATGATTTCCGTACATTCACTGTGGTCACGCACTGAAAGGGGGCCATCATAAGTTCGTATTCAGCAGTTTGCGCAGCAAGCTTTCTACAAGGACCCATACGGGACTTTCGAGTTAATTGTTTGTCGCATAGAAGGTTCTAGCATTACACGAAAAAATCAATTCCTCCAGCCAACGGATGGGAAATATTATCACTGATTAGGGTGGCGCTCGGTTGGAAGGTTCGGAGTGTTCTGAACTAATGGAACACCCAGAACTGACAATAAAACCAGAGGCTCCCAGGAGCCTTAATCGCTCACCTGGCTTTCAGTTGCCACAATCAAGGTAACATTGAAAGTTATACAGTTCATCTATATTTCTTTGTTGGGCTTTTTTGACAAAAAAAAATGGTCTTGCTAAGGACCACTTTCGACACCAGTTTTGAAGTCGAGATGTCATTTTGTAAATGGCAGTCAACAAACAATTTTCAACATCGGTTTTGAAGTCGCAACATCAATATCTACTTGGAAATCAAATTTCATTGAAATCGGACAATGTTGAATTTTCCCGCCTTTTTGGTGGCCATTTTAAATATGGCGGTCAACGAACAATTTTTAACATCAATTTTGAAGTTACGACATCAAGACCAATTTGGAAACCAAATGTCATTGAAATCGGACAGTGTTGAATTTTCCCGCCTTTTTTAGCGGCCATTTTGAAAACGGTGGTCAACGAACAATTTTCAACACCGGTTTTGAAGTCGCAACATCAATATCTATTTGGAAACCAAATTTCATTGAAATCTTTATTTGTAATTGCCCCTTGAGGGACCTTGATTGGAATAAATGTATCTAATCTTATCTTACAAACAATTTTCAACACCGGTTTTGAAGTCGCAACATCAATATGTATTTGGAAACCAAATTTCATGGAAACCAAATTTCATTGAAATCGAACAATGTTGAATTTTTCCGCCTTTTTTGGCGACCATTTTGAAAATGGCGGTCAACATCAGTTTTGAAGTCGCCACAATATGGCAAACATTTCATCAATTTACACTTAACCTTCATCTTCTATAGTTTTGGAAATACAAGATGAAAAATACGAAAATTTTTAAAATTCGGTGAAAAAAGGGCAATAACTCCTACAAGGGTTTATGGATTTTCTTCAAAATTTCAGGGTTTCTAGATCTTGCCATGCTGAACCTTTTTGCAATATAAACTTGAACTCTATCTGTTACACTTTTTGAAATAAAAAATAAAAAATGCAAAAATTTTGAAAATTTTACGGAAAATGGGCAATAACTCAAAGACGGGTTTCCAAATTTTCTTCAAACTTTCAGGGCGGGTAGATCTTGCTATGCTGATCACTTTTACCATTGTCAGATTTTTGATAACTGTAACGGTTTTTGAGTTATTTGCAAAAAACAGTAATTTACCCCTATGTTCTATTTTTAGTAACAGCAACCATGTTGTTTGGTCTACGGACTAATCGAACACAATTTTGAAACTGCATACCCTGGTAATGCTTCTTTGGTTACAATTGGCTCAGCAGTTCCAGAGGAGAAGATTTTTGAAATTGTTGATGGACGGACGGACGACGGGACGCAAAGTGATGGCAAAATCTCACCTTTTAGGCTAGGTGAGCTAACAAGAATGGAACAATGTTCGGAACAGGTTCCATCTGCGCCGAAAAAAAAAGGTGGTGCAGACAGAATTTAATATGGCGACCAAAAGAATATTTTGAGAAACAATAAACGATTTTAACAGTTTTTGCAGGAAAATGTGCTGGATTTTTGCAAATGATACAAACGAACATCATATACATGGCAGACAATTTTTTTCTTAGGTTTGAGCATTGAATTCATACCCAAATCGTCTTTGAATTGACAAAAGTAGTCTTTCGAGAAATTATTGATTAACAACTGGTGTTGTAATTTTTTTTATAAACTGTCTTTTAAAGGTTAAATTATTCAATGTATGACAACGAAAACAAAAAACTAACGATTAATAGTCCAGTAAAATTTTAAAAGATATATAAATAGTTTTGACAAAATTATTCTTGTGCTCCTTTTCGTTCGATTGGTCGCTGGAACTGGAACTGAAAGAACATGTGCAGAACTGTCCAACCAAGTGCACCCCTAGATAAGCGTGACCAGTGCATTGTACAGGTGCATTGCTTTTATCAATGAAATTTGCCGAGCTTCTAGTTATATCAATAGTTAGCTTTTCAATAGGTCGGGAATCAGTTCTCATCCCCTCTTACTGGAGCACTGCCGAGTTCCTATCTCGAAAGCCCCGTATTGCGGTAAAAGAAGCTTTTTTCACACTGCATGTAATTCGATGCGATTTCAATAATCTTTCTCGCAATTTTTAGCAGAATTTTATATATTTATTCATTTTTTTTTCTTTATACGTCAGCAAAATGTTTTTCATGATTCTATTTTATTTTAGTTTAAAACAATTTGTTATTTTAAAACCTTATATCAATATTTAATTGGCAGTAGCAGTTCATCAAAACACATAAAATAGCATTTTCAATTTCTTATTCCCTTTGGCAGAACATCTGCAAATTACATCAGTTGAATTTTCATCCTGTCTTCTTTTTGCAATTCAAATTTCATCTTGATGTTTGAAAACACAATAGAAAAAGTACCCCGTGCATTCAAATGTTAAACACTAATCGTTCATAACAATAAATGCGCTTAAATCAAGTGATTTTCTGGTATAATCAAAATTTCTAGAGAGTCGGATGCGGAGCTTAATCATTCAGCCATTTTCTTCTTTTGTTGAAAGTAATTGTTTGTTATTCATATCCGATTTGAACCGGGTGTATAATTAACATCTGGAATGGTTGACGAAGCAAAACTCCATTCTTTGCGAACAATGAAAATTCAAACGGCACTTGAGACATAGCAGATGATGTCATTGTCTTCTGCTATTATTTAGAGCGTGCTAGTCGCGTGCGCTTTTGACAATTTGAATTTGTCCCAAAAAGTCTTGAGGAAAGATTAAATGATTTTGCTTAATTTCTAAATAAATAAGCTTTATTTTTTCAAAACTTAATTTTTGCATTTCATCCTTTTTTGTGCATGTATATATTGCAAAAAATATGTGCTTTTCCAATACACCTAATACACTAAGGATAATAATTTGTAAATACCTTTACCTGAAATTTTCACCTGTATCAGAATTTTATCAATGAAAATGACACATGTGATACATGATACCGTTATACCTGTCCAGGTGTAATAAAATGTTATCAATTTCAAACAGATATGACGCTTTTATGTCACTTGATGAAATTAAATAGAATATTAAGGTTATTAAATAGAATATTAAGGTTTATTTCAACGGTGTCTAGGAATTTAAGACTAGTATTACTTTTTTGTATGATTATAATGATAATAATATTTTTACATAAGTTTTTAAAGGGGGTCCCTATTTTCAAATGAAAAATATATAACTGCGCTTAACATTGAGGGATATTTACCATGTTTAAACAAAGAAAAATTGAACTTGTTAAAAAGGTAATACAATGGATGTAGTTGCAAAATTTTTTGCATTAGTCGCAATGCAAAATCAGAGAGATTCCAAGAATCATGCAAATTTGGGGAGGGGTGTATGCATGAAATATGAGAAGGTATTTTAGGATAACCCGAATAATCCACTCGATGATTGGATGAAAATTTGGAACCAAGGGCATGTATTCTCAATGTACATTCTTGCTTTGTATCAAGCATACATACTTCAGATTTTTTTATTAATTTGATTCGAACATATGGTCTAAATGCAGAAAGAGTTAAATATATGTCAAAACCCGGAATTGAAATCCAAAAACAAAAAGTTACAATGAATGAAACTAAAACTGAAAATAAAAAGAATTGCTAGAAAATGGAATAGAATTTTCGGCTCGAGTCCCACGGTCTAAGATTTCGGTCTTTTTGTTTCACTCGCGTAATCTTCTGCCAGACACCCAGCAATCTTTGATGTTCCCCGACATTTAGAATTATCAAAAACTATCGATATCGGGCTTCATCACAATGTCATAATGCTCCCTTATCAAAAGTCTTTATTTACAAAAGTACTCCCTTCCTTCTGAAGATAGACCCCCAAGAGGGAAGTCCCGATCTAATTAAGCTGATTAGCTACTGAGTTGACATGTTGTAGAAACTGGGATTGTTTATTTAATTGTATGATAAGGCGTGTAATATTTCCGTATCTGTTAGGACCGCCAGTTGGATGATAAAAATCGATGCTGAACTTTCTTTGGTGTTTATTTGAAATTTGATTACGAGAAGAAAGGACATGGAAATTGACTATTGTGCTAGTTGATAAGAAGGATAGATCTTGGAGGGCAAAATGAAGATGTCGGGTAGGCATAAATATATTTTTTTCTAAAAATTTAGATAACTCACTTGAAAAATATGTGTTAAATAAGATATTGAAAATATTGAAATAGCAAACTCGACAACTTTTTCTGATGGAATCAAAATTAATTGAATTTATGATGATGAAAGAACGTTTTTAAGATACCGTTATTAGTGTAAACTTTATTTTATTGAATATTAAGTTTGAATACAAAACATGTATATAAACAGTACCGTTATTGGTCGTAATGGTCCGGTTTTCCGGAATGGAAATATATGAGGATATGTGAATGTCGTGTAACTGCTTTATTTTAAAAATAATAAATGTTAATCTAAGGACCTAAGTGGACTACGCTCAGATGTTCCAGAGGAAGGGGACAGACGAACAGGGCGACAACTACTAATTTCTCCCGTGTTTCATATCGTGGCTATGAAGGTCCTAAAATGGGTCCATATTTGATGTGGATAATTTTTGGTCAAATATCTATTAGGAAAAAGGACACTTCAACTACAAAGAAAATATATGCAAAAAGTAAAGAGGATTTGCATTTTGAGAAAACATTTTTTGTGCTGAAAAATCTACATCCTGGAACTAATATAACATATTATATTAGTCCCAGCTACATCTAAGGATATACGACACAAAATCCAAAACATAAGGCACGAACCATTCGATTTTCAGGGGGTGCTGGTCAGAGAATTTTGGGCAAAAATCAGGGCCAGATTTTTTCTTTCAAAAAAATACCAGCCCCCTGAAAATCAAATGGTCCGTGCTTAAGAAGAGACACATTTTATTCAATTTATTTGGAAAGTCGAAAGCCATTCACAGTTTTACAACTCCCCTATGGGAATTCCATATCTTTGCTAGTCTTAGATATTGTCATGTCTTTATCGGATTTCGGATTGAAAACTACGTATAGACACGACAAAATGGGATTTTGTTGTATATGTCCATATCCAGTTATCACGTTTCTTCATACACAAAGGTATAGAAGTAACATTTTTTGCAAATTGTCGAAATCAGTGCGTGGTAACAGAAGACGTTACGCACGATGTTGCGATTTTATAGAAATTTCGTAAATTTTAGTAAATAAAATTGACGGTAGCATATATTGAACCAATATTTGATATTTGTATGGTTGTAGTCTTGTAGTCAATACCAATCATAAAAATGTTTTTTAAGAATTAAAATATTAAACCCAAGTTGTTTTAAGTTAGGTATACGTTCACAAATATGCTTGTCACGTGTAACATCAATAAATATAAAAACATTATAATTTTTGTGGAAGTTTGCATCATGAGTCCATATGATGTCACAGTGATGCGGTAAACATCATTTCGATATCGGAAGCAGATTGAGAGATAACAAGACAAATACCACAGTGTCAAGTCCTGTCACGTTTGATCTTTCCTGAGCTGAGGCCAAATCTTAAGATTAAAAGATATATGAATAGCTAATCAGTCAGTAACAAATATAATATCTTGTAACTCGATCGTACACCAATTGAAAGGCGCGCTCGTCCAGATTTCTAGTATCTTTTCCCCACATACACGATGCTAGGGAAATTTCTTTTGCAAGACTATTTTTTTAATGGAAAGGGTGAGGGCCACATTATTTTTTCAACCCAGTTGCTGGTCAGAATTTTTTTAGCGCAAATCTGGACCAGATTTTTTTCTAAAAAATCCCAGAACCCTCTGAAAATCAAACGGTTCTTGCCTAAATTGACTGTCAACCACTTCAGCCTTTTCTGGATCTATTTTTGCTGAATTAATAAATGTTAGTTTGAAGCCTTTTGAGTACTTCAGAGTAACCGGGAAGCACAAATCAGTTAATTTTGTTATAAGATCTCTTGAGGATAAGGCGAAAATAAACTTTGAAATTTTGGTGACCCTTTATTATAATCAGGCAAATATCCAAAAACTTCCGAATGTTCTACCCCAAAGAACTCACACAAGTGAAATAAATTGCCAGGGCTTGCGAAAGACCAAAATGGTCCCCAACACCAAATTTGATTTTTAGCCTTTATGATTTTTACCAGAGACATGAATTAGTAAATACTAGTATATATCTATGTATCTGTTGTGATACCAACCTGAATGATTATTTCGAGTCTCCCTTGGAAAAGGGGGTGCAAATATATAATGTGGTTCTATGAAAAATGGGGTTCCATTAGATTTGCCGGATTTTATCGATTTTTGCCTTAATTATGCCTGAATTCTTTTTAAGAGAAAGAGGGGGCTGGGGTTCCAACCCCCGGCACCCCGGATTCTACAAAAAACAACAAAACAAACAAATATTTATTGATAAATAATCCAAAAAAGGATTGTAATCAATACACAATAAAAGATACAAAATACATCAAACAACAAACAAATATTTACAAAAATTAGTTATCATATGGGAAAAAGAAATATATATATATATATATATATAAACAAATGTGTTACCCATATTTTTGTACCTGTGTATTTGTATCTACATGATATTTACATTTCGCATTATCACTTGTTATCATGATCGAATATTGGATCATATCGAGTAATATCCATGATTAACCATTGATTTTAGATAAGGGGATTTTTCCCAGGGGTAAAATTACAAATACACACATAAATGTAGATTCAATATTTCATACAGACATCGCACGTTTCTTTGATTTTAATCTTTTTCTGGGCGTTATGCAATCTTGTGGTATCCACGAAGGAATTATTCCCTGTTAAGCAAAATAAAAAAAAAATGAAAAACCTGTCCCGCAAAGTTTTCAAATTTGCGGATTCCACAACTTCAGAGATTTCCATGCCATGATAGTCCCATTAGCACGACTCCTTGATTCACACCTTCATGACTTCACGGACCATTTAATTGGATTTTTTATTTTGTTATTTTTGGGGGATGGGGGGGGGGGCTGGGATTTTCACCTGAGCTGGGAAATTTTTTCCCAAAGCACAAGAGCTTTTTATATTGGACAGGTGGACAAGGCGAGAACCAGTTATTTTTTTTCAAACTAGGTGCTGGTCCGAGTTTTTTTTCATTTTTTAGGGGGGTTAAAAGTCGGGCCACTATTTCTTTAAAAAAAAACGTCCCTGAACATCAAGTGTTCTGTGCCCTAGACTATATATTTGTCTTATCACAAACGTGCAATTTAGTTAAATGGCAATAAGTAATTGAATTTGAACTATATAACAGTATGTGTAGTGACCACGATGACAGAATTAACAGCTATGCACGGAAGATGACCATATAACATAAAACGAATGTCAAATCCACCACTTTATCATAAAATCTTCAGAACACGTGGTGTCACCTTCTTATAGATTATGTTTCATATTTAAAAGAAGTAATAATCAATCAAAAACGTCATGAAATTGATTAGAAATGTACAATCATAAATTTAGAAAAAAAACACCCAAGGCAGAAAGATGTTACAATTAAATATATAAAAAAAATATAACTTTTAGTTCACACGATTTTCTATAACTTTTGGTTCACACGATTTACTATAATCTTTTATTTAATGCAAGCCCACGTTAAAGGACAGTCACATTAGTAACGATTTTTTGTCATAAAAATTCTTTAGCCATCTGCTATGATTATTTGATATTTTAACAAAATGTCGAGTGTACGATTAGAAATTGATGTGTCCTGTACATCAAATGATAAAAAATTACAAATTATTTCCATTTATTAATAAAAATAAAATGATGCTACTGACATAATGACAAAGGGAGTAGTAATCGTCAGTTATTGAAGGACTAATTAGTAAATTGATGCGGGAGTTGTACATCTGGAAGCGGCAGATGGCCGTTTGCTGAAGTGGCGATGATTGTTCATTAATTTTCAGGGCATTACACAAATTTTCCTCGCAGATTTTGTTTCATTTGAAGCTCAAAAACTGGAGAAATGTTTGTAAATCAATGAAAATCTATGTATGAAAATCTTTATTGTTAACTTCTGTTTTTTTGTAATATCGGATTATCCTGAAAAATAGCGTTCTGAGTCAACCGGTCAGCTTCACCTGAAATACTTTTTATTACAGTTTATATATAAATAAAAATCAATCAAATCAATTCTTAATAGTCATAATTAAGCAAATGGGTTTCTTGATTTTTGAGTGTTAAAATGTAAAATGATCTGAACTCTTTTTGATCAGTGTATCCAGTCCTGACAATACACAAGGTACTGATTATTTTCTTATTTTTGATTTGTACAATATCAAAATCTACAATTTTCTGAATAAATTAAGTTTATTAAATGTTTACATGTTGATCAAAGTAGACTAATTTTAAATTTTTGAAGGGTGATGTTGATTTATCACTATATGTTTAATTACATAATATTATGATTTTAAACCGATTAAAGTACAGATAAAAGCCGACGAATTCCAGATGATCGAATGTTCGGATCCTACGGCTAATTTGGGGCACTGTGGTTTACTGGGCAAAACATTAAACTCGATGACAGTTTCGTATTTAGATTTATCAACGTCCGTGTACATTAGCCCTCCAGGGACCAGTCAGCTAAAATGTCTTGTATTTTTCATTACTCTAATGATACTTCGGTGAAATGCATATTAGATTTTAAGTGGTCAGTTGTTGAAAAGGCGCTTCGTAAATTTCAGTATTAAAATTTTAACAATTCATGGTGCAGCAGTTATTCATGCGACTTTTGTAATATAAAGGATAAATATTCTGAACATATAAGGCCACACTGTAGCTTCTAGCTGTTTATACGTTCATAAATTCCTTGGAGAAGTGCGTTTATAATAATCCTCAATAATTTATTAAAGCTAGTTCATTCAGTAATGGCATCACTTAATATTGCAGAAGTAACCACAATGATGTTGCCTAGCAACGGAACAGATATTATTGTGAATAAAGAAATGGAGGTGGAGACAGTTATAGTCATTTTATGGATTTCCGGTGGAATTCTACTGGTAGCCTTACTTATTTTGTTAGCATGTATACTGAGAACTAACAAGAAAGGAAGACGAAGATCCAGTCCTTTAAGGTAATTTATAAGATTTCGAAGAAATTCTTACTATATTTATACACTTATGAGAAAAAAACTAAAAAAGGCGAGTCTCTGGGGAGTTTGTATTGTTTCATTTCAGTGAAAACTTGATTAAGTGTACGACTGATTTATCAACATGGACAAATAGCAAAACATCTAGTAAATTATAGATTGATAACATTTGAACTTTTTCCTAGATTTTGAGACGAAAAACAATTCACTGGTTGTGGAACAAAATTGATTTTACAGCTTCGATCCTTGAACTAATTTTTACAGCAATATCTAAACATTCAATGAAAGGATATGGAGTAAATATACATTAGACCTAGTCTATATCAATACATGGCAAAACCAAGCAATGGTATATCGCTCATCGTTCTTAAGTCATCTCAGTCGCCATGAGACCAAGAAAACGAGTCCAAGAAAACGAGTTTAACCCCACCGCAGTTTTTGCACCTGTCCCAAGTCAGGAATATGTTGGTCATTGGCTTGTCCTTATCTTCTTATAAAATTTTAGTTTCTTGATATTTGGGCTATTGATTTATTCACTTTTTTACCTTTTTGTGGCCATTTAGGGCTTGCTATATGGTGTGAGGTTCCTCACTGTGTTGAAGACCGTACGGTGACCAACAGATGCTTTGTTTTGGTCTTTTTGACCTGGATATGGGATGTTGTATCCTTGACATTTACCCCATTTCCTTTCTTTTTCATATTAATAATTAGCTTTGTTCATACCTTAAAGCGAGTCTGTTTAAAACGGCCCATAAGCTTGAGCGGATTCATTGCTAGATGTTGAAGAACCTACATCAATATTTTATCGACGGTCAACAAACATAAAATGTTGTCAATTTCGTTCTAATAACTTGTTGATTATACAAGTCCATGACCAGAAAAGGCATTTTAGCAAAGATTTCCGCTCAAACCGGTGCTAGGGCCGTCTTGAACTTACTTATAAGGCATGAGCAAAGCTCATTGTTGAAGGCCTCATGGTAACTTCAAGATGAAGAACAACAATGTATTTGTATATGTAGAGACTGTGTCTCGTGTGCATTTACTCTATATTCTTTCATTCATGATTGAGTAAATATTTTTTATCATTAATTAGATACTCCAACGAAGAATTGTAAGCAAATTTTGAATATTTGTTAATTTTCATTGCACAAATACATAATGACGGCATGGTGCATGAAGATGCACGTTAAGTGTTCTATTTAAATTATAACCTATACTTTCTAAATGCAAAGTTTCAAATAGATTAATGAATGCACGTAGGTGCACGGCAAATTTAACTTTTACGTGTTTTTGCATTTTTCTCGAATTTTGGTTGTAATTAATCCTAAATAGTAGTCAAAGCGCCGTAACTCCAAAATAATTTTGAACCAGTTTTTCCTTAGCTCTTATCAGAACTGGTAAATGCGAAGAAAATAAAATACCGGAAGTGGACTAATTGTAATTTTTTAATAATGTTAATTTATCCTTAATCTTAATTTGTTGGAAATTAAAAGTTTACTGAAGCAGATAACTATCTGTTTGCACCGTTGAGACTCCTCATGGGGGGTTTCTAGGAATCAAATAATCATTAAATTTTTGCCTTGGTAATCAAATAATCATTTAAATTTTTACCTTGGTAATCAATAAATTTTTGGCGTAGTAATCAAAAAGTATATAAAAATGCAAGCTAATAATCAAATAATCATTAAATAAATGCCCTCGTAATCAAATAATCATTTAAAAAATGTCCTGATAATCAGGTAATCAAGAAATCCATGACGGGCCTCACCGTTATATTCATTCAATTCGAACATTCAATTTTTTCGTTGGAGTACCTATATTAATCAATAACTTAAGTTTATGAAATTATAAGACAAAACTTAACAACAATATACACAATCGCCATCCAGTAAAAGCAGACAAATGAGTAAAAGCAGAGGAATTCATAATTAATGTGGTTCAATCCAGATAATCGTTGCAACTCGGCCATTTCCGCTGCACTAAAAACATCCGGAAAATTGACGAGTATTTATGATAGTTCAAACCCTGAGATTTATCTGCATTCATTGTTTTTCAGACCAGGTGTATTCAGAGTACTCGACACCAACAGCAGTAGCGTTAATCCAAGTTACACAAGTTACGATGAAATATGGACATGGATTCCTGTTGTCAGGGGCAACGAGGATGCCTGTCCACCCCGTACGGAGACGTCAAGAAATGTAACAATATCACCAGCATCACCACAGCCATCAACATTAGAACCACCACCTTACAGCGTTGCAATTTCCACGCCGTCAAGGCCGTATGGAGGTCAAAGGTTTACATCACCGACATCTACGTCATATGGAAATCCGGTTAGTAGCGTAGCAACTATTCAGTCTTTTTCTAATGATAGGTCACTTGCTCATGCTAGTGTTTCACAATCTCCTGTTACCATGGTTACCAACTCGTATGTCCAAGGACGTGGGGAAACTGAATCACATAATGCACAAGCAAGACTTTCATCAATTCCCCGAAACATGACAAGCACACCAAGGCCAAGCCCAATAACTACGCAAAGAAACCCCAACAGAGAGCATGAACTAACACAGAGCCCAATATTGCATTCGAATATTCGAAATGCGGAAGGCAACGGAAGGCGTCCAAGGAGTCACTACCAGAGTAGAGATGTAAGAAGCCCCTTACCTAACCGTAGATCGTTTTATGAAGCTGACACACCATGTGAAATAGTTACACGAGAGCCACACACTAGAATACACCGAAGTGATCAAGGAACACTGGCTGCAGTTCACTCTCGTGAAGAAATGCAGACCTTTACATACGACCCAGAAGAAAGAGTTTATTCGTACGTTCCGGAAAATATTGGACGAAGAATCTGGTGTGATATTCCTCCCAGTCTAATGGACGAAGACGGTCCGCCTCCATATACCAGAAATGCTAATGGACTGGGAAGCAGAGAATATTTTCAGAGAAGATCACGTAGTGACCGACCAGCTCCAATCGTTAGGTACACGTGCATGCTGAATGTCGTACGATCTTCTCCACAACTTTAGTGTGCATCTGTTACTTCTTACACTGCATGACTGTTGTATTTTCCTTGCTTCACATGCATGACCTGCATATGTATAATAATAGCATCTGTAAAACCAAACGAGACTCTGTGTCGCTCGACCATCCCATTTTTCTTCTTGACTATTTTTCCATTTTTCATTTTTTAACATTTTAACACATTCTGCCAAATTTGATCACATAACTTGTTACTGAAATCTGTTATTTTTTTTTAATTCCGAATATTTATGTACACCTAATGAAAATGTGCGTTGTTCAACAGATCGTTCTTCGTCGCGTGCACAATGTAACTCCATAAAGAAATCTGAAGGATTAAAATATATACATTTAAGTGAAAATTGATCAAAAATCTACAAAAGGACATACATTTGAACCCATAAGAGTGTACGGAGTTATATTGTGTACATGACGAAGGGAGATGATTTGTATGTTCAAAGCTCTTTTTCCTTCAGGTGTAGTCCATATTTGCAAACCGTTTATTGACACCAGATTTATTGTGACTGACATTTTAAGAACATAATATCTATGACATATATGCCATGTGGGCTTTGCTTAATTGGTATATTTGAAGAATAGGTTCCGAATGATGATGAAAAGATAGACAGAAATAACGGTGTGTTTAAAATATTAAAAACCACAGCGCTGAAGAAACACACAACGAAGATAAAAAAGAAAAAAGCAAAACCATCAATTAACGAGGAAACTCATACCAAAGGACTTTTCAACATTGGAAAAACGAACAGCTTCTGCCCTCGTCGAAAACATATTCGGGACCAAGCCAAACAATAATGTCAAAACAACAAAACAACGATGAACAAAATAAAAATCATAAACAATTTGAAACACATCACGAAATGAAATCTTAATTGTAAGCCAAAAAATATAAGAAACAAACACTAGTTTTACATCAAGATAGCGGATAACATTTAAAATTATGTCATTTTCTCCGGACATATGAGATCATTGTGTTAAGTAAAGGACATCTTTATCTTTTGTTCAAGCGTTAATGTGGTGTAATTGATTATCTTTTTGTTGACGCAATGTTCATGCATTATTCTACTTTTTTTACAGGTTGGAATATGATTACTTCTGACAACGAGTGTATCGGGTGACGTATGTATAACCAGGATGAGTTCTACAGGAAAAGTCATTAATACAAAGAAAGAAAAAAACACGGTGCCAAAATAAGCCTTATAATACTCATATGTGTTCAATGTCGTGCCTCAGTAATCGTGCCTTAACAAAGCTTAATGTTTGTGTAAACGTTGGAGAAGCCCAAGAGGTAGTACGTTAATTCGAACTACTACTGGATAATATGTGCCTTATATGTTATATTAGAAAATATGAATATTTTGTAAGTGTTGCCATGGTTACGAGTTTAAGCCTGTTTTTGTTTGAGTTCTGGTACATTGGTCAGTGAAAAGGATGTGTATGTGGGTACGTGAGAGAATTGAGCTAAAGCTGTAATCGAATTGCGCCTTTATTAGGTCTAGCATACTCTTGTCGAGAAGGGCTGTTGATGCGAGAAAAAAGTTGAGATACAACAAGAGACGGCATGTCATATCATTTCTAATCATATCTTTGCGCGGTTGTTTATATAATAGTAGGATCTACATGAGCGTCATAACGTCATAACGTCATAACGTCATAAAGCTTTATTTATAGTCGGTACAAGAATAAATCATAAGTTCTGAAGAGCTTTTGAAACCGACATTTAAAACACAACATAAAAAAACAATACACACATTGATATTATCATGCATACAACACATAAAAAGCATATCAAATAGCACATAAAAAGCATATCAAATAGCACATAAAAAGCACACAAAAAGCACAAGGAAATTTTAGAACTTGTAATTAAAATGCGGTTCAAATTAAATAACCTAATAAGCAAGCAGTAATTAATGAAGCTAAAACAATAAAATGAAAATGTATGCCTAAAATACTATAGCAGCAAAATTAACTGGATTTGCAGGCAAAACAGTGGCATGAACTGCCAGACCAAGAATTAATCAAGTTTTTAAAATGATTCAAAGACATATGACAGAATGCAATTCTTGACATAATTTCTTACTTAAATCAATTAGCAGTCATCACCAGTTATAACTTTCAAATTACGTCAAATAATAATGGCAATCAATTTTTTTTATAACAGTTGCTTCCATTTAGTTATTTTTTTTTTCTTTCAGTAAGTGCTTTCGTAGTAACAAGCATAAAACTAGAAAAATATGAGCAAACTCACTAATATCATACCCCCTCCCCCATTGAAAAAAAATCTAATCAAATTTTAAATAGCTGGTGCACAATGGCAATATGTACTTAACATTGTGTGAAAGTTTCAGTGAATTTCATCAAGTGGTCTAGGAGGAGTTGTCGCCACAATGTAGGTACCCTATGGCGGGCTGACGGACGGACGAACGAACGGACGGACGGACAGACGTAGGAACGAACAGACACCATGGTCACTATATACCGCCCGGTTTTTATTTGTAGACATAAACAAAAACATAAATTCAACATCTTTGCAAATAGCACTTTAAATAATTTTCATTTTAAACATCGAAAACACGAGAATGTAAGCTGACAGAAAATGGACGCTTAAAATTTAGCGAGGGATGCTAATTGGCGCTAATGCGGTACATGCAATTTTATTGTTTGAAAAAGGATTGAAGTGGACTTTCATACGTCTAGCTAGTATTAGTTTCTGTTTATATGTTTTGTATCCATGTATATAGTTTATGATTTTGTTATTAAGATTCCCCCAAACACCACTTAAATCTGTCTACCACTTTATTTTCGCGACGACTTATTTTTGCGAATTACGACTTCAAATAGTAATTTGCATGAATTTATTTTTGCATAAATTACTTATTAAAAAGCAGATTAATTTTAAAGGCAAATTTAAATGATATTATTTGGCAACATTGTCTTTTTTCTATTATTTTTTTTTTCTATTTCATTTATTAATTTAATTATTTGCTGATTATGCAAAAACAAATCGTTCGCAAAAATAATGGTTTACAGAAGTGGGTTGCCAAAAATTGAAAACTTATTTGATGTTATAAGCCATTGTATGTGCCAATATTTAAGTATTTATTATTATGTGAATATAGATTAACTGATTAGAAGGTGCTGATCGTGTATATAGAATATTGTTTAAATATCAATGATAATTAATTTATAATTTATCAATTTATAATAATTTATTATATTATTTCATAAATATTATTTCTGTCCTAGTATTTCAGTATTAAGTTATGACCCATTCAACGAAATAACATTATACTTGAATTGAAAGAGAAATCTTTTTAAAATTTTTACTCTAAGGTAAAATTTTTACTATATTGAAAAGAAACTGACCTTGGTTAAGTTAAAGCATTGTTTTCGATTATCATCAAATTTCTTTAATAATAAATAACAATAATCATAAAATTTTACCAATTAATTGATTTTTACAAAAGGGATGCCGTTTTAATCAGGTTGTTGATAATTCTAAATGGGATACTATTTCCAAATTGAGATACAACAACTCATTTGGGATATTTGGTCATTTTTTATATTATTTTTTCACATTTCAATGGCGCGCAATGAAACAAAACTTTATGATTTAAGTCATCGAATGATATATTGCCATCTTCTTGATCATGCTGCATTTCATCAGCAGACACGCTTTCATCAAAATTCAAGATCATCACAATTGTAACCGGTTAAATCTTAAATGCAGGAGATGCGGGAGGTCTGTGAAAATACAATTAAGATGAATTGAAGTTTAGTTTGTAGAAATATGCAAAGATATTGAAGTTTCAAACATCACTGTTACACCCAACATTTATAGCGTGTTTTAATACATGGTCAAACTCTAGAAGAAATCAAAAGTATTTAGACATTTACATTTTATCTGCACTGAAGAGACATAAGTTGTCGAAATGCGCATATGCAGAAATTAAATTCACAGTAACTTTGGTATTTAGTTATTTCTCCCCACTTCATTTTTTTAATCAAAAACTGTCTTCCTCAAACTATTGTTACGTCCTTAAAACTTAAGTTTTGCGGCATCTTTTGACAACAGAAGTACACCCCCGAAAGCTCTGACCCTCATAGATTTGCAATTTTTATGTATGATGATGCGACATTAAACTCTTAAAATGTAATTAACAAATAACTAGTCATATATCCCAATTGGGATAAAACGATATATCCTAATTGGGATATAATATCTCCATTGGGATATAGTATCCCAACAAGGGGTTATCCACAAACTGTTAATGGTCAGTAAGTAAGAATTGAAATGCAAAATGCCTTATCGATTCCGGATTTATCATTTCTTTTGAATTATCAGGTGAATGACGATAGTTTGGAATATTGGCAAACTTCCTTGGCCAAATTTAGAACCAATCGTATACAGTAAATTTAGGATCGATCTAATAGTCACAACTTTTAACCGGAAGAAAAAGAGGGGGTTGACACTTTTTTAGTGTTCGTCATGAACACTTTAGTTATCGGTCCAGCTTGAATTAGATAAAAATAGATGTTGCAGGGCGGGAAACTTTTAAACAGGTTAAAAATCTCCTTATAAAATTGTAAATAATACAGTAAACTGACTGAATAATCTGGTAGAACGTTACATACTATTGTCCTGAAATGGTAAAAATGTTTGAACACAGCTAAAGTGGGAATCGAGGTGCTTAAAGGCTTTAAAGGGATGGCGGATCGAAACTAAAAAGGATGTGTCGAATAGGCTTGAGTATACAGTACAAGACGTTTATCTACTTCGCTTTTATTAAACTTATTAAATTTCCTGCATTGAGAAATTAAACGATTATCGAGTACATTATTAAAACGAAAATAGGGCCTATTTGTTTCACGCGTAGTAATATGAAAAATTAAAAAATATCGAAGATGTCAAAATAGTTTCTTTATGAAAGTTGTTGCACATACCTGCCAACTTTCACGATTTTGGCGTGATCTACACGATTTTAACCTTCTGTCACGACCGTGAAACAAAAATTTTGCATAAAACACGATTTTGAAAAAATTCACACGAAAAAATGTTTGTTTACACGATTTTGGCTGAAGGGAGATAATCTAAATTCTCGAAAGGGAGTTAACCATATTCTCGATATTAGCCAATCAGAATCGGGTTTTGCATCTATCACGCGGTATTCGCGTGAAAAACAGCTGATTGGATCCGGCATGTAAATAATCGTAAATATGACGAGTTTGGTTGACTTTTTTGTTGATTTTAAGGCTTCGGCGACGTAAATAAAGTTATGTAACTGGATGGACCACCGGCAATCATAGTGAACAGTTCCTGAGTTATGAATCAGGGTTCACAATCCCTGATACAACGAGCTGCAAGCACCACATGATGGCTATGCGAGTGACTAGGTCGTTCTGCAGAGTTTGCATAGTTGATCTGAGTAGCCTTAATGACGTTAACAAACATATTGGTACTGTAATGCACGAAAGGTCACTCAAAATCCCAGAACACCACTCTTTTGACTGAATCAGAAAAGGCAAATAATATTTAAAAAATGTAATGCTTGCTATAGAAGAATGGAATAAAAGGAGAAATGCAGTAAATGTACATCAGGCAACTAATAAAGGAGAGAGAGAGTGGTTTCAATCTTTTAATTTCCCCAAAACAGTCAACTGTTAATTCAAAAAGGACTTATTTTCAATGGGGTCCTTGTTAATAACTACAAAAAATACCTAAAAGTCTACTCATATGTCCTATAAGCAAATACAAATAAACTTAAATGAACAAGTATTAAACAAAAATGGCGGAATAATACCACTGAGACACCTTAAACTTCAACACATACGAACACTTTCAGCTCTTATAGAACTTTGATTTATTTTATTTTTTTCTTTCATTCTTAATTTATTTATTTATTTATTTTTTTTTTGGAAATGGGAGAAAAATGGTAAAAATGTTTGGGAAATGTGATAAATGGTGGAAAAAATAGGGAAATGGGAAAACACAACAAGTGGGAAATAGGATAATCGAAAAAATAATGTGGGAATGTGGAAAAGGGAAGAAGTGAAAAGAAAATGGAAGACCAGATTCAAGATTCGCCCTTTCGAAAAGGCCGTTCTATGGATTCCATTTTACATGTGAAAATTATTTATTGTAATCTGAATATTCCTAGCAAGAGCATTTTTGATTTTTTTCATTGAAATAGTTGTAAAATTTATTCCTCCACTATAGTTACTCTAGTCATGTATTTGTTTGTGTATTTGTATTCGGATTCAGCAACAATATAAATGATAAAAGTCGGCGTTTAAACATTACCACACAGTATTAGAAAGTTAAATTTTATGTATGTTTGTGAAAATTGATATAAATTTATTTATTGTTAAATGTTTCTCAGGAGTTTGCTAATCATTTTTGCTGAATGAGATTTTAACTTGATTATTTCGAACTCCCCATATTCCTTTTGGAAGGATTGCAAATATAAGTTGTTATCATTAAAAACTAAGCAATGACTTCAACATCAATAAAATTATTTACACAGTTTACATTGAGAATTTTCATCTTGTTATCCTACTCCTATTCTCAATAATTATCCTTGGCCTTTAACTTTTCACTTCAGGTCGAATTAAGTATTTCATTAAATTTATTACCTCCCTTGTTTTGAATATCTGTTCATTGAAAATTATTTCATTTCACATATTTACTCTATATTTTAAATTGATCGAAGAAAAGAGTGATTTGAATGTTTTTATATGTTTTGAAGCAATATAGTTGCTAATTTTTATAGTCATGATTTAAAATTTGTAAAAAGATAATTTAGAAATTACTAAGGAATTGATTACTTTAATAGTCATAAATATTTATTCAATACTATCCACCAAGGTAGTCAGGGACCTTAAACACCTCCCAGTAAGTTCCATTGATTATGACAACAAACGACTTACTATAGCAGTAAAGAAAATATCCTTTGGGTAAATGTACTGGTATAGAACCTTTGTTTAATCTTAAGCATCTTGTCAGGTGAGCATGTGCAAGATTCGCCTCTCGGGCTCAAGGCCTCTTAAAACGACCAACCATGTATGATAAAGACAAATAGTTATTTTTTCCAAAATTGCTTTGTATTTTTGTTACTTGAAATGTTTTAAGGGGAATGATTTAATAGCAAATTAAGTCAACACAGTGGACGCTTTATAAGCTGTTTCTTACTCTTATTATACGCATTATTTCATTTTTATATTTAAAAGCCAGTGCTTTAATAAAGACTCTTTGAAGAAATTATGTGTTATTTTATCTCAAACGAAAGGAAAATAGTGAGACAATTCCTCTCCAAATAAGAAAATGCAAAAATATGGAAATTACGGCATATCTTTGAAAAGCTCCGACATAGATATGTGAAAAAAGACAGTTCTCTATGCATCAAAGATTTATGAAACTCTTCAAGGGTTTTAGTTCGCTTCAACGAAATTGAAAGAGCTATAGGAGTACCTTATGCACCCTTGTCTACGCCCCGTCCATATTTAGGTGTATATCTCTGTAACTTTGAAGAATATAGTCATCAAACTTTGTGTGCAGACGCATCTTGTGTTGACTCACAGTCTCGGGGAAAATTAGGTCTCTTTGAACTACATTTTCTGCTTGATTTGCTTCCATTCAAATACATCCAGGTTCTAATCTCAGTCACTGTATATGGAAGGATCATCTAACATTATGTATGCATACATCTCTAAGGTTGGTCAGCCTCTATGCAAAATTAGGTAACGTTGACCTTTATTTTCCCCTTGATTAACTTAGGTTCAAGTTGAGCTCGAGTTAAGCTGTCACTGTACATTATAGGATAATCTAATATAACATCCATCTCTGATTGTAGGTCAGCATCCATTCAAAATTAGGTCACCTTTACCATCAAACCTTGAGCATGCCAACATTTCTTATGGTAGATGGTAAATAAAAGGATATGGAGTAAAAGCACATGAGACAAAGTCTCTACAAATACATGGTTTTAACCAAGCAAAGGAACAACGCTTTTATTGTTCTTCATCTTCGTCATCATCTATGCCAAATTAGGTTACTTTGACCTACATTTTCGATTTCACTTACATTCAAGATTTACGTCCTATTTCAGATCTCCATAACTATACAGGTTAGGATCATCTTATACCTTGCGTATGCATGCATTTATGATGGCATGTCATTTCTATGCCAAATAAGGTCACTGTGACCTATGATTCCCGCTTGATTGACTTACATTCAAGTTTACGTCCGAGTTCAGATCTAAGTCTTTGTGCATGGTAAGATCATCTAACCTTGCGTATGCCAACATTTCTGATGGCAAGTCAGTATATATGCCAAATTAGGACACTTTGACCTACATTTTCGACTTTACTCACATTCAAGATTTACGTCCTAGTTCAGATCTCAATCACTGTATATGGTAGGATCATCTAACCTTGCGTATGTATACATTTCTGATGGTATGTCAGTATCTATGACAAAATGAGGTCACTGTGACCTATAATTCTCGCTTGATCGACTTACATTCAACTTAACGTCCGAGTTCATTTCTCAGTCATTGTACATAACCATGTGTATACAGACATCTCTGATAGTAAGTAAACATCCATTCATAGTTAGGTCTTTTTGGCCTGCATTTTCTGCTTGATTGACAAAAAAATATTTTTCAGTTCATAATCTAAGTCATTTGAGTTCAGATCTCGGTCATTGTCATCTTCGCTATCTTTACAAGCAATTGTTACGATCCGCTCCTCTGATAAGTCACTGTACATTGCTGGATTATCTAACCTTGCAGATGCATTTCTGATGGTAGGTCATCACCCAGGCATAATTAGGTTACTATGACCATGTGCTGTAACGAGGCGAACTTTGTAATGGTTGATCACCTCTGTTCTGTTTTGTTGACAATTCTACATCAATATTTAAAAAGAACATAATTATAGTATTGCTAGGGTAAGTTTGAAACTTAATCAAAAATATGAAAGATTTCTCATTGCTGAAGACCTCGTGATGAGTTCAGGACGAAGAGGTACGATCGGGTTGTACTTTAGTTAAAATATTTATATATTAATTTGGATAACCAAGTACAATGTCCGTCTGTCCCGAGTTCCTATTGCTGTTTGTTTATGTTTTCGTTGAAAAGTCCTTCGTAAATTGTGGACTCCTTGGAGTGAAGTTTTCAGTGATTAGGCGTTTCCTGACATTAAAAAATGTAAAAAAATGATAAAAAAAAATCCAGAAAAACTTCGACGTAACCTAATATGGGATATTGACCGCATATTCTTCATGATTCCGTTAAATTGGCATTGGGATCCAACGACGTGAAGATTTTATGATTATACCGGGCTTTCACTGATACTGCTGATGTCTACTGAAACCCTTGATGATTCTTTACCAAACCCTTCGGGAAGTTTTGAATTTGATTATTATTCCGTAGTGCGACAGTGTTTTACCAGAAGACTAGGCACCTAGAGCTAGCCGGCAGTTTAGCGGCGAACACTCCTCGACCCATCTTTCTAAATTACGTTTTGCCTATTCTTTCCTTTTCAAGATTGTGGTCTTAGAGTAAGTGGTCTATCTGTATTGGGTTTTATTTGTTTGTTTATTATACTATAGGGAAACGGGATAGAGAAAGGGGAGGTTTGGGTACCCATAAACCTGTTTAACCCTACCGCTGGCTGTTGCCAGTGCCGGTACCAAGTCCGGCTATCCCGAGTTCCTATCGTTATCTATGTTTGTCTTTTGTCATTTTATTGTTTTTCTTGTGCAGCTCTCTGGTTGATTGTGACATGTGATTGTAATGTTCGGCCATTGTAAGTGTTTCCTGTTATCTTCCCTTCATTAATTTCCTGTTCACTCCTCTTTTTAGCTCACATGACCGACCTATTGCCGTCATTTTACGTACATCGTCCGTCTTTCTGTTAGCTTTTCACATTTTCATCAACTCCTCTGAAACATCTGAAGCAATTTAATCAAACTTTACAGGAATGATATAAAGAAGGTACTTCACAAAGATTGCTCATTTCGTTCATGTGCGCTGGTGCGGAAATAAAATTTACATTGGACTCTATGCGAAACACATCATTTTCAGAATCTGCTTTGAAGCCATTGAAGCAAATTTAAATAAACTATAGTGGAATGATGAAGCGATGGACCTTCACAAAAGATTACTCATTTAATTTCGATTTGGCAAAATAAAAAAACGTTACTGTAAAGTTTGTTGCTACATTGGTTTTCAGAGGAGGACATGAAAATGTGAAAAGTCACTTAGTATTTTTGTGCTATTTGACTTTGCGCGTCCCGTCCATGTATTGTATAAACATAAACGGACGACGCAATGGCTCCTAATGACTTTTTGGGTCAAGTGAGCTCAAAGGTGTTTTATTTTTACTTTGTGGAAAACAGGTTCATTTTCCCGTTCATTGCAGATCTTATGGTAGCTTTGAGTTGTTATTACTCCAGTTTGGGTCGCTGTCTCTTTGACACATTCCCCGTTTCCCTTCTTTTTTCTATTTTTTTTTTCATATTGACATTGACCAATATATCAATTCTGTGGCTTCCGGAAACCGAGAAGTACATCAAATTGTTTAAAATGGTGGAATCAAAATCGACATGCAGCGAATAGTCTTTTCTGTAGCTATAAGTTTATCAAAAATATATAGTATACAAAAGCAAAATTTTATTATTTTCTTTATTGTTAAAAAATGTCGGTCTCCCGATGTTTAAATCTAAAACATCTTTTTAGTTGAGATGTGCAAACTGGAAGTTCCATTGACTTGCTGAGTGCATCGCTCTTTTCTTGAATTTTCCGACTGTTAAGGATGTAGTAAGGTGAAAATAAATAAATCTACGATTTTAAATTGATACCATAAATTGAAAGAGCAGTGGTAAAGGAATAAAATCAGAGAAAAATATTGATAGGTTATGGTACTTATTTCCAAGATATTTCACATTTTAAAAAATGGCGGGAAAAGCTCTCTTGGACTTTTACCTTAATATAACATTGAAACATTACTGATTTCTTTGACATTGAAGGAAAATATACAATCTAGTGAAATCTTGCTTACTGACTTTAATTGACATGCTGAAGACTCTGATGACTAGAAAATTGGGTGTAATGGGCCAAAATATATTACATAGTAATAATGGGTAAAATCCGAGAAATCTGAATGACATTTAGGAATTTCAAAAACCTCACCTTACTACATCCTTAATTTCATCAATATATGTTTTAGCTCCATATTCACGTCAATCGTTAACTGGTGGATTTCAATATCGGGGTTTCTTGTAAGAACGTCACAGAATGTCTTTATAAAAATAGAGCCCTTTTCCCTTTTCCAGTCGATTTTGGGATCCCAGTTGAGATTGTCTATCCATCCTGAAAAATAAACAACAAAAATATTTTCATCCTAGCAATAACAGCACATTATTCGATTATACAAGGCCGCTAATCGAGATTTTAATGGCCGAAAAACAATTGACAAATCAAGAATGAGCAACGGATATTCAAATATTCCAAACAATAATTTAAACACACGTTAAGTGTCTTCAAATATAAAATGCACCTTTATAATCCCTAGAAATAGGGGTAATGCGAGCTTTAGCGAGACGACTTAAAACGCGGGTGGACATAACCGTGATAACGAAGTTCTTAGCAAAACAACTCCCCACAAAGTCACTGTAAAAATATCAGACAAAACACTAAAACAAAAGCGGACAGGCTATAAAAAGTGGACTACATGTCCTTGATATGTCTCAACAAGAGGCTCTTAATGGCCTGTATTGCTCAACTGGACCATAACTGGTATAGAAAGATGAACGGCATTTCCAATAGAGTCCAATGTTAAACCATTTTCCTTGCTGGAAGCCACCTTGGATTGGATGCAGACATTTTGAAGGGGTCATCCAAGGACTTTTGAGATTAAGTTTAGTTCCAATTGGATTAGTGGTTTCAGATCCTAATTCTTTTAATATAGACTATGTTCTCGCCGGATGCGATCTTAAATTGGGTAGGGATTTGCAGAACCATTTAAGGACTATTGTGACTAAATTTGGACTAGTAGTTTCTGAATGAAGATCTCTTTATGTATTCTTCAATCAAAGGGTCAAATGTAAAACTATGTTAGTGCTGGTTCACATATTGGATGAGGTGTGGACCTCATAAATACTTGAAGGTATCATCAAAGTAATGTGATTAAGTTTGGTTCTATTTGGACAAATTGTTTCTGCAAAGATCCCTTAATGTGCAACGTTTTTCCCACTGGCAGCCATCTTGAATGATGTACAGATCTTCCTGAAGGTACCAAATTTTAGAACCATTGAGACTTGGTTTTCATTGAACTAGCAGTTTCTGCGAAGAAGATCTTTGAATGCATGTGTTTTTCTTGGGTCCAATGTTAGAATCTGTTCCATGATGGCGGTAATCTTAGATGGGGTACGGAATTGCCAGATACCTGTTATGGAAGGGATCATCTAAGGACCATTGTGCATAACTTTGTTTCGAATCGCCATAATAGTGTTTGAGAAAAAGATTTTAAATGTGTTTTCCATAAGGTTAGTAGTTTCTGAGAAGAAAATCTTTGAATGTGTTTTCAAAAGGGTACAATGTTAAAACCATTTTCCATACCTGGCAGCAATCTTAGGTGAGGTATAGACCTACCGGATATATTTTTGGAAGGGATCACATAAGGACCATTGTGACTAAGTTTGGTTCCGATTGGACAAGTTGTTTCTGAGAGGAAGAACTTTGAATGTTTTTCACAGCATCCCGTGTTAAAACGATGTTTCCCTATGGCGGCCATCTTGGGTGAGGTACGGACCTGCTTGATACATTTTTAAAAGGGGCCATCTAAGGACCATTGTGACTAAGGTTGGTTTTAATTGGACTAGCAGTTTCTGAGAAGACGATTTTTGAATGTGTTATCTATAAGGTCCAATGTTAAAACTATGTTCATTGCTGGTGGCTTTCTTGAATGGGCTACTGACCTGCCGGATACCTTTAAAACATGTTCCCAACTGGTGACCATATCCTGGATGATGTACGGACATTGGAAGGGACTATGTAAGGACCTTGTGTAACTAAGTTTTGTTCTAACTGGACTCGTAGTTTCTGAGAAAGATGTTTGCATGTGTTTTGCATAGAGACCAAAGTTAAAACTATGTTCCCGCTGGCGACCATCTTGGATGAAATACCTGCCGAATATTATTTTTAGAAGGGACCCTCTAAAGACTATGTCACTAATTCTGGTCCCAATTGGCACTGTGGTTTCAGAAGAAAAGATCTTTGAAATGAAAAATTTGCGATGGAAGGACGGACGACGGACGCAAAGTGAATGCAAGAACTTACCGTGAATTCAGACAAAAGTAAATAAAACTAATAAAAACAAATCGACTGGAATTTCAATAGATTGAAACACTTATTTCGAAGACTGGATCCNGTTGTAACAAATCTGTGAATAATTAGAAAGCATTTGTAACAGTAGGAGAGCAGCTTGTCTTCCATGGAATTTAGTTTTCTTTATTAAAATATAATTTTAGAAAAGAATCCAAGTTCGGTAAATCTAGACCATTACAAGTGAAGCATACTTACTTGGTACAGAACAGTGATAAATAAATATGTCCGCTTGTGTTGGTATCCGTATAATGCTACCATCGTCAGCAGAAAAGGCATGCGGTTTTTTACTTTTAACTGTATGGTCATCAGTCTGAAAACAACAGTTATGAGAGAGACATATTGTAACTTTAATGCTATCAGTGTAGTTTTTCTAGTAATACTCGTCCCGACTATTTGGAGGAAACGTGAAAACGGCAGGAAGAGGTTTTGATATAAGAAGTGAAGGCGCCATAAAAATCAGAATGGTTGCCCCTTCCAAGATGGCCGCCGAAATACCTACAAATCAAATCTATCCAAATTCAACGAAATTTGTCGGATATGATCAATATTCACCAGTCGGACAATATCGTGTTGTGATGTAACGGAACGTTTTATATCATTCTAGTCGTACCAACGATATAATTGATCATGTTTGGCAACTTGGCCCTTAACAATAAAAAAAAATGAAATAGCTCATAACTGGCTTGAAAGTTACAGAGATTAAAAGCTTTGAAAATGTATCCCATATATGGCTTGATAAATATGATGTGAAACTGTTTCCTACTGGCGGCCATATTGAATGAAAACAAGACATGCCACTCATCTACTAGTATTTATTTCAGAAAAGGAGATGTTTTCCAAATAGGTCGNATAGTGTAAAACGATGTTCCCTGCAAGCAGTCAGTCTAGCCAAACTGCAGACTAGCCATACACCATGCACCGTCGGGCCCTATGGAAAACACAGTTCAATTTAAACATTTTCAGTTCCCTTTTCAAACAGTTGGTCAACTTTTTGTGGTTCTTTTTTGATAATGTCCCCCCTCTCATGGGGGATGCTAAATTAACTCTATGAACGATAATTCTCCCACATCTTTTATTGGATATCAGTCAGACTTTACAGAGTTGTTGACCATCATGCATAGTTGTGCATATTGTCTGGCCGGATTGATCGGTCAATTTTTGTGGAAGTTATGCTCCTTTTTTGTCATAGAATCTTGATAAATTAAGTTTGTGGACGATAATTCTCGATCAGTATTCATTGGAATTCAATTAAATTTGGTAATATGCAAATGCAATGGCAA
>MJUU01040018.1:18169-48242 GCA_002080025.1 Modiolus philippinarum
AGCGATACAGGCTCCTGGGAGCCTCTGGTTATATTTTTCAAGAAATAAAAATAAATGTGATGTTCCCTTCTTATTTTCTAAATTTACCGTATTTTGTTGAATATAAAACACAGGATTTTACATCAAAATGTCTTTTTGCAGAAGGGGGTGCATTTTATATTCCCGAACAGATAGTGTTGACATTTTTTCTCAGTGACAGTCAGTGTCAGAATAACCTGATTATCGTTGTACATTAGGAAAATGTTTGGAAGAGTTCAGCACCTTGCCCTACCTTCTGAATTTCAATTCATTTGAGAACGTTAATTTGATGTTCCATTCATGCTGTCATTGATAAAACATTTTATTACCGAGAGAAAACGTGTATTGGGAGCCGCCATGTTTGTTTATGTTTACCCGGATGTTTATAGGTAATTCTAGTGATTACGTATATCACCCTCTGGAGGAACAATCAGATTATTGATTTTTCGCTAATGAGCTGACTATTTGGATAGCAATTAAGGACAAAGTAATGCTCTAGATGACACTTTAATGAAAATTAATCGACTATTTTATGGGTTTTTTTTTGGTCATAATAAAGTTTTGCTTTTGAATTTTACGCATATATTGCAATTCTCACCCTGTGTCCATCCATCCGTCTGTCTGTCCGTCCGTCTGTCCATCCGTCCCCCGAAGGTTTCTGACTGATAATTTGTGAAGGAAATAACACAAGCTCTTCAAACTTGGTATGTAAATTGTTAACTACAACACTCAGGTCAAGTTTGATTTTGGGTTCAGAGGTCCAAGGGGTTCTGGAGTTATGCACCTTGAAACTTTGAAATTTTGCAAATTTTAGGGTTTCCGACTGATAACTTGTGAAGGAAATAACGCTAGGTCTTCAAACTTGGTATGTAAGTTGTTTACTACAACACTCAGGTCAAGTTCGATTTTGAGTTCAGAGGTCCAAGGGGTTCTGGAGTTATGCCCCTTGAAACTTTGAAATTTTGCGAAATTTTAGGGTTTCCGACTGATAACTTGTGAACAAAATAATGCGAGGTCTTCAAACATGGTATGTGAGTTGTTTACCACAAAACTCAGGTAAAGTTCGATTTTGGGTTCAGCGGTACATATAGTTCTGGAGTCATGCCCCTTTTAACTTAGAAATTTTGTGAAACGTGGCGGGGTATCATGTTATGCGCCATTACTATTTTATTTCTTACCAATAAAGCATTTCCGGTTACCTCGCTGGACAACTATTTCAGCAAAATCAGTAAAAGTAAGAACAAATTCTAAGGTTTTTGCCCGATTTTTCTCAATACATGTTATGAATTTCACGAAGGCAAGATGGCAAGATGAAAATAATCACGATCTTTCTCCTGCGTTTTATATATACGAACTAGATTATTCGTCAGATTTTAAGCTAAGAAAGAGGGTGCATTTTATATTCCAATGGGTTTTGTATTCAACCAAAAACGGTAACATCCTCTCAGAATAATAAGTTGATAAAAATAAATAATTCTAACATAATAAATATTACTTGTTTGATTTTATCCATCATCAGAATACTTTATCAAATTATTATATCAACATCTTTATTTGCAATAATATTTTTACCAGATGTACAGGATATATGCCTGTTTCAGACCTCAGAACTACACACATACTGAAGAAAAAAATTAAACATTGCTTTTGTTTATTGAGATAGCTTCACTAGACAAAAGCAATACAGGAAAAAATGCAAAAAATCTGATGTTTGGAACTGTAATATGATAACGTTACCATTTAAAAATGTGTACAATAGTTTACATTTATTTTTTATCAACATTTTTGACTACATTTTGCTTGTACATGTTTCTTTTCATACACAGTATTTGAAAATGATTTACAAACTATAACACAAAGCACTGTCATTTTCACATATAACTTTTATGCCCTTGTTAACATATAATTAATGTTATTTTCTTTATAAATAATAGAAAATAATAAAAAATTATAAACCAATTTATTATTTGTGTATCTGTTTCAATTTATTATTTTGTTGAAATTTATGTTATAATTCAGGTATTTTTTAAATTCTGATATAAAGTATGCTGACAGAACATGAACAAATAATAGATAGGTTTATCTGTAATATTACGTAATTAGATGTCAGTACTGAGGAGAAAAAACAATCAGACAAAATGATAATTGTATATAAGTATAAATGTTGTGGACATTGTAAGATTGTATGTGTATGTTTTACTTTTAACAAAGGGTATAATGTTCAATATATTGAACTATTATTAATACTAAAAAATACACAAGATTCTCAAGCCATTTCTCATTCCATTTTTATCCTACAGAATTCTTTATATAAAAATGAGGCACTGTTCATGTAATGGAACTAAACTCAGAATTACTTTATTCAGTGTGTAAGAATTTGTTTTTCCACTGTGGTTCGATTTTGAAAAAAGAATTGCCTGGAAGACCTTCCCTGCTTCATTCATTGAAGTATTGTTACAGTATTCATTTTGGAGCTGTGGTATTGGTAAAACAACTGACAAGATAGTCTATACCACACTAATATGAGGTTTTTAGTTGTTTCTGTTTTTGCCAAAAAAGGTATTTGGTAAATTTTGTTAAAATTTTTAGTACCAATTTTTATCATCTGTTATATTTGTCTCTTTGTGTATGTGTGTGTAATTAGAACCAGGGCTTCAAATACCCTTTGTTTAAAATAAATTTGTTAGTCCGTGTTAGAAATGACTGTTGTAAGTAAGTACTACTATGCACTAATTTTTAGTACTATTATACTATTTGTCATTGGTTATTGTCATGATAAAGTGTGAAATGATACACTGTTAAAATATATGTTTTATATGAAGAGTGGGTAATCCAATACAAGCCACTTTGTTGCTTAAAATATTCATTAACTTCTGTATTACTATACTTCTTTAAAGGTAAAAACCATGAAGGTTCTGAAATTGAACATGAATTTATGGTTATCAAATAATTAATTCTTGGTTTTCTGAAGAAAAAAATATGAAAAACAAAATGATAAATATTGCATTTTTTTGCACAGAAAGGAACTTTGTTACTTTAAATGTGCTAGTTTCAAAAAGATGTGGTGTATGTCTTGGAAAAATTTTGTCCGTTGATAAACAAACCACTAGTTCTAAAAAAAATTAAGATGACGGCCAAGATTTGTCCTCTACTGTTTCTGAATGATGTCAGATTATTTATATTCAGTAATAATAAAAACAAAAGGCAGCTAAAACTTGCTTGAAGCTTGAAAAGAATTGAAAATTGAAATATGAGCTTTTCAATACCATAGAATAATGTTTATTTCCATCCTGATCAACACTTTTGATACTCCACATGTTTATGTATGGTTTCAGAATTAATCTCAGGATATATATTTATGTTTATACATTTTCTACCTCCTTGGATTTAGGTTGGTATAAAAGGTTTTCCAAAATCTAGAAATGAACTTTTATAACTGTTAAAATGTTAAACTATCATAGATGTTTGAATTACTTTATCAAAAAAACATTTAAAATTTAAAGTAATTTCCTAAAGGTGTGAATGTGTCTACTTGTGTATATATGGGTTTAGTGTGTATGTGTTTACATGTGTTCAATTTGTATGTGTCACATGTGTTTTGGTTGTATATGTGTACATGTGTTTGGGTTGTGTGTGTGTACATGTGTCTGAAGTGTATGTGTATAAATGTGTTTGGTTGTGATTAATTTATTAAGAATTTGTTTTTGTTAACTGAAATTTTGTTAAGTTTTTGAAGGTTTTATTTGTATTAATTTAGTCAGAAGACTATTCAACCAGAAGAAAAAAATGTCCTTTGAAAAGGAACAGCTTGAGCAATTGAGAAATACCTTGTTAAGGTCAAGTAAATTTGCATTTTCCTTGACTGTGGATTTGATGTAAAATTACTTTATTGTTTAGTTAACTGTGAAGAAATTGAATGAAAATTTGGAACTTCATTTACCAATTTATTATTTTACAAATTTTAATGAGCGACATTATGTTTAAAAATAATGAATGATTAATAAGGGTTAAGCAACATCTATTGTTTGGGAGTCTGCAGTTGCAAAATACATATCAAATTAAAGGTTTATTCAATCATATAATATATAAACCACTGTTGAAATTACCATATTTGTTTAGAAGATAACTGTATTACAGTTGTAAGTAAGATATAATCTTAATTGCAGCACCATCAAACATGTTATGCAACAGTGAAAATCAGGGAATTGTTGACTTCCATTGACCAAATAGATATTAAAAAGAACATACTACAAGTCAAATTTAAAATCGTCATTAGAGAAAGAAAAGATGTAATAAATTGATCAAACAGAAATGTGAAAGGGTACAAAAACAAAAGAAAGTTCATGTTTTGAAATTTGCATATATATGAAAAAAAGTTCAATTATAAGAACAGCTAACATCTTGCAGGCTTTTTTAAGCTGAAATTATCTTTCTACAAGTCTTTTGATAGTAGCATGTTTCCATTGAACAAAAAAAAAGATATATTATCTGAAATCCTCAAGTCCCAAGAAAGTTTTAATATTTGAAGTGGGATACAAAGAAGAAAAAAGAAGTTTACAGTAAGGAAAGATTGCATGCTGAATAAATGAACAATACTGCATGCTTGTTTTCTTTTAAATATGTAAAAAATGCAAATTAGAAATCCCTGTCACATTTGTTTTAAGGGAATTGCATTGAAGTTGAACAAAGCTGTTTTTATTATTAAATGTACTATGTTGCAAAAGGGAGTTAAGATCCCTTTTTGATTTGGAAAAAAAAAAAAAAAACTTAATGTTAGTTGATATATGATTTAAGCTAAACCAATGGGTGTGGCCAAAATAAAACTAATGTTGATAAATATTAGTTACTTTTGATGAAGAATTTTTATTCTAGTCTATGGTAATCAGAAGTCTTTGTATATAACCACGAGGAGAAGGTTTAATGCTAATATTTTCTTTAACTGTTCAAAGTTTGTTATGTGATAAAGTTATAAAGTTGCATTAATTTTTTTTTCAAATATCTTTACAAAATAATTTCAACTTAAGCTGTAGAAAGGAAGTGGCTTGTATGGATTTAACATTCAAATTAACAAAAAACTAGAATCGTTTTGATTTATGTAAAAGATGTTTTATTTCTAGTTTACTAGTCAGTTCTATGCAAAAAAAGGGATATATATGGATTTATGTTTTTTTTGTAGTTGCATTTTTTTTTGGGGTCAGGGGAAGGGACTAAAAGAGTTCTGTTGATCATTATATGTTAATGACCAAACTAGTTAAAACAATGTTGAATTATAAACATTGTAAATTGTTTTGTAAATGTCATGCATTCATTGTATTATTAACAGTTTAGTCCCAAACAATCTTATTCATTCATATTATTTATTTTATTTTCTAATATCCAGATTGATATCCTACAATTGCTTTCGTGTCGGCAAATTGTTAGATTGACAATAGGTAAGCTGAGAAAGCTTAAAAATGTAATTGAAGAAAGTTCATAGTTTTTTTTTTATCAATATGTAATATACATATTAGCCATTTAAAATCATTTAACATTTTTGTTTGTTTCCTCATATTCTTGTATGTTAAACTTAGATCAAAAAGAGAATGAAAGTTTTGTACATTGTATTTACAGGAAAACTGTAAAACACTGTAGATATGTTTACATGACGGTATATAAGTGTTGAAAGGGAGTATGCATGCTCATCATAGTAAATATTTTTTACATTTTCATACAAGTGCAAAATTAGCATGTGGTTTTATAAAGATATATGTATTGTCATTACAAACAACATTTATAACCTGAGAGTATTGATATTGAAAATTGTTTAAAAAAAGTAATATGAAAAGTACTTAAGTAAAAGTAAAGAAAGCAATTCAATAGTGCTTTTCAAGATAATTTTTTTGAAAGTTTTTTTTAACTTTCATCTTGGTAGAATAAGTGTACAAAGATCAAAAGGAGGATATAAGATATATCTTTGTATGGTGTTGTGGTACACTCTACATTTTTTCGTTGGATGGCCATAGTAACCATCTGTTTCGCACACATGGGTTCATTACTTATACATGTAAATGTTAGTTGAATGGATGTATATAGTACTGTACTATTGATAATGAACCTGTGATGTCTAGTGGATTTATTCCATTTTGATGACTTGTATTTAATTGCATTACAGCAAGATAAAAAGAACAATACATCCATGTTCAAAGTTAGATTGAGTTTAAAGAAGGAAAATATGGTTTATATCGTAAAGTATTCCATATAAGATATGTACAAGTATTTATTAAAATGTCATTTTTCATCCGAATTCAAAAAGAGTTTGTTGAAAGCATTAAAATCGTATAAATGTTATATGTGTAAAACATCAAGAATCCCATATACTAATACTATCTAGATATTTATAATTTTTTTTTAAGAAATGAAGCTTGGCTTATAGAAAGCCTGCTGTATAATGAGTTATGCTTATGTTTACAGTCTTTAAAATGCTGATAAATTATCTCAATTAACTGTTTAAATTTAATTGGTTTTGTTTCATCTATTTATTAAATTATAGATAAAAGTATCTCAAGTTTCAACTCCATTTATAAATAATTTTATGTTCTCTTTTGACATAACGAATAAATCAGAGAAGGAATACTTGCCTTATTTTCAGTTCAAATTTACTTCATTTAAGGAATATTGTACATGTACTATTTTATGTTAATGTAACATTTAAACCTGATTCATTATAAACTAGTATGTAAATTTAATCCACGTGGTTTCTCTATACCAGAGCATCATCAGATGTAACACATTTGCATATGGTAATACAATAGGATTATTCAATTTTTCCATAGTATTGTCCTGTTTGTATTAACAGAATATTTACAATTGAGAAATATATATGTAAGTTTGAATGATAATGTAAGCTGTACTGCACTATTTTTTTTTTTTGCATAGCATTTATAAATTTATAGATTTCTGTGTATTGCTTTTATATTGAAACATTGTACATCAGGTGAGAAAAACATTCAAAGCTTTAAAAAACAGTAGGAAAATTATTAAAAGCATGATTTTTTCCACATAAACAAAAAAGTATGTTTTAGTTTTGTCTTGCAATAAAGAACCTTAAATGCTTAGGGTTTAGGAGGGCTATAGAGAAAACAGAACACATTAAATTTTTTTATTAAATTAAGACAACAGTAAATATTGAATTCCATTCAGGGAGCAAGTAAGCAAATGATTGGGAATTTAATATTGCCCATGTAAGGACATTTTAAAGATAATTTCTGCTTTTCATGTTTAAATGGTGTAGTAAAAGATGTAGTTTTTTTATTGTCAAAGATGAAAAAACAACAAGCGAGTTTTGTTGAATGTTAGAAAAGGTATTTTGTCGCTTGTCATGTGTTTTATGTTTTTAAACTGAATGCTCATGTCTAATTTGCCAATTTTTATTTGCTTTTAAATTGATTGAAGATGGGTACAACTGTATCCTCATAGAAACATAATGCTCATTTTCGAGCATATAAAGTATAATATCCATAGAGGGTAGACAACTGGTGTGGATAACAAAATGACAATGTTACAAAATGATTGTAGATATTTCATGAGAGAAATTTATGGTAACAGGATTGTAAAATTGTCGAGTTGGACATCATTGTCATATGGGAAATAGTACACTTACAAGTCGCCAAGTGTATGTCAAGCATAGTAACTTGTACAAAGTTGAAGTAATGGTGTTGTTTGGTGGAGATAAAATATCACAAATGGTATTTGAAAAAAAATACAAACCATTGAAGAAATATTCCAGAAAATGGTATGTTATAAAAACAATAAAAGTTTGAAGAGTGGATGTGTTGTGGTTTTTTTGCTTGCCAGGATGAAAAAAAAAGAAGAAAAAAAATTTTTTCTAGCCAAGGTTAACCATATCATCTTCTTTCCACATTTTTGGGAACAAAACTCCATCATTTTTAGAAAGTTTCCATAGCAAACATGTTTCCTTACAGAGCTACAAGGAGCCAAACACGGCCAAAATTGCAAATATGAAGATTACCTAAATTTTTTATTTTTAGCTCACCTGGCTATGCCAGGGTGAGCTTTTGCCATCACTTTGCGTCCGTCGTCCGTCCGTCCGTAAACTTTTATTCAAAGATCTTCTCCTCTGAAACCACTGGGCCAATTGAAACCAAACTTGGCCACAATAGTCCTTGGGTGGTCCCCTTTAAAAATTGTGTAGCTCAGGTCTGTACGTCATCCAAGATGGCCGCCAGCTGGGACCAAAATTTAACATTGACCCTATGGAAAAAAAACGTTTCAAATTCTTTTTCTTTGAAACTACTGGGCCAATTGGAACCAAACTTGGCCACAATAGTCCTTGGGTGGTCCTTTGCAAGAAAGGTGTTTTTCAGGTCAGTGCTATATTCAAGATGGCCACCAGCAGGAAACATAGTTTTAACATTGGATCCTATGGGCAATTACTTTCAAAGATCTTCTTCTCTGAAACTACTGAGCCAATTAATACCAAACTTGGCCACAATAGTCTTTGGGTGGTTCCTTACAAAAAGGTGTTTTTCAGGATTGCGCTACATATTTTTATGTTAAATGGCTGCCAGCGGGGGATATAGTTTTAACATTGGACCCTTAGTATGGGAAAACACATTCAAAGACCTTCTCCTCTGAAACTACTGGGCCAATTGAAACCAAACTTGGCCACAATAGTCCTTAGGTGGTCCTTTGCAAAAAATATGTTTTTCAGGTCGGCGCAATATTCAAGATGGCCGCCAGGGGGAAACATAGTTTTAACATTGGACCCTATGGGAAAATACTTTCAAAGATCTTCTTCTCTGAAACTACTGAGCCAATTGGAACAAAACTTGGCCGCAATAGTCATTGAGTGGTCCCTTGCAAAAAGGTGTTTTTCAGGTCAGCGCGATATCCAATATGGCAGCCAGCGGGGAACTTAGTGTTTCCCATGGGGTACAATGTTAAACTAACAGAGGTCTTCTCCGCTTTAACTAATTAGGGATATTGGATTTATAGTTTAATTATATATAAGGGCTCTTTAACATAAAATGTCTATGTTAATCAAGGGCCAGGTGAGCGATACAGGCTCTTGAGAGCCTCTTGTTCATCAGATTTCGATGATTTTTTTTTCTTTAGCTTATCGGACATCATGACCTTCACCTTGGCATGTTGGGGACTTTGAAAAAAAAGGAAACTTGATCATTAGGCATATCCTAAGAATGGGACCTGTCAGTGCTTTCATATATCACATATGTATTCCTTCTTGCAAGACCTTTCAGTCAATACCAATCTAATTAAAATTAGATCTGCCAATTGCTGCATGGTAGATCTAACAACATCCCATTTTACTTCAAGTTCTATGACCTTTGACATAAAAAAATCAGAGTCCTTCCTTCATGATTTTGAAGACATTAAGCTTTATGATAATAAAAGCGGAGGAATTCGAATGAACTATCAAAACAGAAAGTAAAATAGAATGTTGTTAGATCGTCCATGCAGAGACTGTAAGGAACAATTGCTAGATCTAATTTTAATTATATTGAGTCGATACCCTAATATTTGACCACTTACCTTGACCTTGGCATGTTAACAACTATAAAAACTTTAACATTAGATATATCTTTTGAATGACAAGTTATATGGCTATTTATTCCTTGTGGGAAGACCTTTCAGTTGATTGACATTGAGTTTAGCATGTGATTATTTGAAACACAATACGGTAAGTTTATTTGAATTGAAATGTTACTTAAATGTTATTATCTGCAATCCAATACTGATGAAGTGTATATGGAAGTATTTCTGATGCAATAAAAAAAAATTATAGACAGAAACACAATGAGTGTATTGTTCAAAAAAGGGGATGAAAATTATTTTACTTCTTGCCTTCATTTACTATAGGACTCACTACTTTAGGGTGGTGATTATTTTGCATTTATATTTATTACAGTAAGCTTTGGTTATAGTTAAGGTTGTTGGTTAGGGTTAAAGTTAGGAAAAGGGCTAGAGTTGGTGTCCTTTGGTTAGTGTCTAGGTTAGGAACATTGTTAGCAAATCTAGGACAGGGTCCCCTAAAGTAAACTTACTCCTTGTTGCTTAATAATACAGGGATTATGGTATGGGGATCATTTGGGTGACTTCTGTGTTTGCATCAAAACACAATCATCAATTGTTAAGATTCAACTTTTCAGTTGATATCAGAATTTATACTTATCTATTTTTCAGAAGCACATGGTTTTTCTTAAAACTGTATAACCCTAAAGCTACGTATATACTTGCAGTGTACCTAGAAAAAATGATGTGCATCATTTATCTGCAGAAGGATCAGTTCAACATATTATGACCTTTAAATGCACTGTAGATCGTGTGCATCCAAGTCGAGGTCATTTAAAGATTTGATTTCTGCCATTCTTTTTGATGCCCTTGACACCATTGCCTTTGAAGTTGGAATCATTTCAAGGTCAAAGCAAGTCGAAAGATATGGTGAACAGTTGTTTCACATTTGATCCCATCTATATCATTTTCACAGTAAAAGGCTATTGTGCAAAAATGTCATTTTTATACGACCGCAAAAATGTTTGCGGTCATATAATGGTATGGTGCTGTCGTCGTCGTCGTCGTTGGCGTTGTCGTCGCCTGTAGACACTTTTCTTTTTGGTCAATAACTTTGGTTCCAGTTGATCAATCCTTATGAAATTTTAACACAATGTTCCTTGGCACAAAAGGAAGGCTTGGCTAAGTTTTGGTCATTGTGGCCCCACCCGTTTTAAGAAAAGGGGCCAAAAGGGTTAAATTTTTCGTTTTCACATATTTTACTTTAGAATCTTTATTATTTATCGGATTTTGATGGGATTTCTTTCAGTGTGCTCCTGAGGAAATTTCCAATCAGCAGTATGCAACGGATTTCATGTGGCATGTACCGTTCTCGAGATAAATGGGGCCCAAAAGGGGCAAATTTCCAAAATTTTATTTTTTTTATTTTTAGTCCGATTTTGATGCAGTTTTTTGCAATGGATTCCTGATGAAAAATTAACATAGTGCTGCACCATCAGATTTTTGATAACTTGTTTCTTTTCCAAGCTATGAGGGGCCAAACGGGGCAAAAATTGCAAACATGCAGATTACCTAAAATTTTTGTTTTTCGTCAGATTTCAATGGGATTTTTTTCTTTGGATTCCTCTTGATATAAGCTTTCAGTATGATGTCAGTGGATTTGGCGTAGCTCTTACCATTTCTGAGCGAGGAATCAGAAGGAGTCATAAGGGCTGATTTTTATTTTCACTAGATTCTGTCAAGCTAATTACTGGGTCAATCTCCTTATTGTGTCCATCTAATTATTGTGTCCATACTCACTTTAAATTACACTTGTTCAAATTTCAGTGGTCGACATGCTGCGGTCGTATCATGCTGCGTTCGGCGTTCCCCTTTATTGACAATATATGGCAGAATCAGCGGTACTTTACTAATTTGCATAGCAGCCATGTTGTATCTCTTGCTTGTCAGCCATGTTTAGTTGAAATGTATAGAAAAGTTATTGAAATTTTGCAAAATTATCTAATAATGCACTTCAGAACATATTTGTCCGCATCTAGCAAGAATCTGCACATCTACATCTATTGTATACATAAATACTTATCTGAAATAATGAAAATTTCCGGCCAATCAAGTTTGAACTTTGAAGAGGGATCATGCCATTTTGACAGTGGAAGCCATTGTAAGGCTGCCGAGTAAGCTATCTTTGACAGAAAGATACAATATCAAAGATAAATATGTAACATTTGTCCGCATATGACGATGAAATATAACTCGCATAGATTCTTCTGCTTCTGCCATGTAATTGCCTCCATCATTTTGAAGATTGTGCAATGTATACTTTGTACGCATACCCAGATCCAAAGGTAAATAGTAATATGATAATCTAATATAATAATTTAATTTCAAGTGAGACTGCCGGCTCAGAGGGACACTATCCTGGCTTTAAAGGCCTCTGGTGTGTCCACTTCCACAATGACAGGTGGTAATGCATTCCAGTCGCGTACTGTCCTTGGAAAGAATGACATTTTCCTAGCATCTATTCCAGCAGATTCTATCTGGAATGCCCTGTTATGTGTTGTTCTTCATTTGCGATGTAGTAGCAGTAGTCTATTGTCTTTATTTATGGCAACAAGCTCTCTGTCTATCTTGTACAGCATTGTTAGATTGGCATCTTTTCTTCTATTTTCCAGTTATCCCCTAGAATTTTATTAAAACTGGAGCGATTGTTATTGGCGACATATCTTGCTGCCTGTCTTTGGACTCCTTCAAATTGAGTGATGTTTTCTTGCTTATAAGGGTCCCATACTGTGCTGGCGTATTCAACCAAACGTCTTGCTATAGGGTAAAGTATGTTTTTTCTTAAATGATCATTGATGGTATTTTTAACTTTCTGCGTAGGAAGCCGATGGTTCTTTTTGCTTTATTACAGATATTGTTGATATGGTCGTCCCAATGTAACTTGGTGGTAAAAGTTATGCCGAGGTATTTGGCTGATGTAGAATCTAACTGCCTCTAGCTTGTGCCCATGAAGGTAGTAGTTTGGCTCAAGTGTTGTCTTTCTGTTGGTGGCATTGAGAACAGTACATTTATCTGGATGGAACTTTATGCACCATTCATCTTCCCATTGCCCTAATAAATCCAGGTCATGCTGCAGTGTTTCAGCATCCTTGCTATTGGAAATGGTAAGGTATGCTATTGTATCATCTGCAAATAGTCGGACTGTTGAATTGAGGCGTGCCTGTAGATCATTTATATAATATATAAATAAGCCTGCCCGGTCCGAGTACTGATCCTTATATTCATTAACATTTGTCCCTTTTAAACTTTCTCCTGAAAAATTGCGGCCAAATTAAATTGAAAATATGTGTAATTCAAACGGCTATCCGGCGACGGAAAACCCTACTACAGACTGGTTTTAACCACAATTCTCCCTCAACACAAACTTTTCATTACGGAAGATAACGTTAATACAGTACTTTAAGAAAAAAGATGGTGGTAGTATGGAAAAATGAGATCTACTTTCGAAGTTAAAACTTAAAAAAAGGGGAAGAAATTCACCAAAAAGGGGCGTGGTCCCGTTATTTTATCTCATGAATAAAATACGCCCCGTATGAAATTACCATGGTAATCAACTTTAAAGCTGTCTATTCAATTCATTTCACATTGTATTTGTCTACTGATATTTTTATATACATTGAACAAACCTTGGTTTCAGTAATAGTCCAAAGTGGCTGGATCGGTTACCATGGCAATGGGTGTCAAGAATAACGAACAAGTGATGTCTTTTTTAATTTGTTGGTCAATGTCAACTTGTAAAATGAAATTCAGCAAAATCGGCCGTGCCACACCTCAATAAATATTTTTGGGTCTTTAAACGCATTGATTAAATAGATTTTGAATTCCGATGACGTCATTCAGCGACGTATTTTCCGGTACACGCCTTTAAGCGCATTTATACTACTTGCTGCATCGAAATATGATAACGTGTTGCATGCATTAACTTTGTTAAAAGTGTTGTCGGTAAGTACTTGTTTAAAATGTGTTGAATTCTAACGATAGAGTATTGCGCTGTGCAAATGACAGACTCATACGCCCACAATGAAACATAATTTAGGATGTAAAGGGGTGCGGGCGTTTCATGATCAGTCTGTTAACAGTGCAATCGTTATTATTAACAGCTAACAGTGCTTCATATGTTTTATTTCCCTTTAACAGTTAACACAAATCGAAAATTTAACAGAACAGAAATTGTCCAAAACAGTTAACAAATGATATATTCCACCAAAAACATTTTAAAACCAGCTAAAAATGCACAAAACACATTAACTGGAAAGGTCTTGCTCCCCACATCATGAAATAAAGGTCGCAAGACGCCTGCAGCGTCATATATCGGGATCGATTACAAATTTGGTTTTTGTTTGGGACTGGATTACACACGATATGTAATGTATAATCTTAAGGTCATCAAATTTATGATAGTTTGATGGAAGATGTTTTAGGAACTGCCAAAGGCGACAGTAGAGTTGACATACGTACAATATATAGGGTCAGTTCAATTTATTTAGATACTAATACTATCCGATCCTAACATCCATTACAAATAAAACTTTGCGACCTCCTCCCTATGCTAAGAAATTATTTCAATATCTTCATTTTTCAAGGAAATAGCATATACCTGGCTCGTACGAGTTTAAATATCAATACTTGGTTATTTATCACATTAAATTATCCTTTTAATATAAACATGTGAATGACGAAATCAAATAATACTGAAGAATGAGAACACTCACGAGAATCATTATATGATTGATTTGTGCTGTATAGCCGACAAATCTTTATACTCTTGTGTGTACTAAACACCCGGAAATAAAAATGTATTTCTTGGAAAGAAATAGTTATGTCCGAACATTACTAAGAGTGCTGCGATAAACACGACCTGTGTTTGTTACGGTTAATTAGATGTGTTGTTACAGATTAATAAACGACGTTTTACCACAACCATCTTGACAGCAAACGAATTCGGATGAGAACGTGCCTACTTGTTAATGTATATCACTCGTAAAAATTTTATTGTGTTGACTTTTCAATCCGATTATATAGATCTGACATTCAGTTAAACATAATATTTACTTTCTTCAATACAAGTAGAGCTTGGACTATTTATATGATAAAACATCCGGATTACTTGAACAGGATGGAAAAATGTTGATTTTCTGCAAAAATTGGTGATAGTGCATAAAAAAATCATACTATGTCGCAGAAAATAGTAGCACATCTTACGCCTTCTAATTTACTGCCGCGGATACGTGCAGAACAAGAAAAAGTGTTAGAGGATAATTTTCATATGAATAAAAACCCAAACGACTTTGACATAACATTGATATCTGCTGAAGCTGGACTTTCAGAAGCCGATGTTAAGGTAAGTCCATTACTTAATAGGCAGATAAATGATTTATTAACAGAAACCAAACATATGTTGTTTTTTATGGAAAAGGGACAGGAAGAGTTGTGCTAGTCTGTTTTATTTGTCCTATCAGTATAGGAATTAAATATCAACTTTACTTGTTCTGGGAAAAATGTGTTGAAAAAGCTCGATTTTGTCTTATTGCTTATTGTCGAGAGAATGTTGTGTACATACGCACGCTGGTAGCTATGGAATGCCAAAAGGGTAAAAATTCTAACATTGCGGTAGCACCAGTCTGGGGAAAGCTATGAAACAAGTGATTACAAAGTCAAGGTTCCGGACTGATATTTTGGCCTGTTAGGTCTCGATTCGTGTAGATTTTTTTTTAGATATATACTAGTATATATGTATCTTGTACAAAATAAACATTAGTAAAGTAAATCTTATTACCTTGTTATATAATATAGTTAATTTTATACAGAATTAATGCATATATAAAATTTATCTCGTTTTAGAAAACGATATCGGGCGATTATTGGAATAATTTTGTATATTTTCCATCAGTTATAATGCAAAATATAATGATATATTATATAATTACATGTAAATACCTCATTATCAAAGGAAAGCTACAAAAGCTGTTTTAACATATTTAAGGGTAAAGTAAAAGTGTGTACAAGATACGCTTGTTTAAGATAAAACATCAAATATGAATCAATTTCGTGACTAGTTTTACTTAATTACTGAGATTAGATGATAATGTACTTTGTTATTGTTTTGTGATGTTGGTAAACTAAGATTAAATCATTATGATGTGGGGACACCGACTGAGATGATCATTATACGCTGGCTTGGCTTCAGACCAATATATATGTACATATACTTCCGTCTAGAATCAATAGCATAATACAACATAATCATACAGAATATTTTTTCTTGCTAATGATGTTAATTCTGTAGGGCATTACAGGGATTGTTCTCTCGTCACAATTTATGTATAATTGACAATAATCCTTATTTTCACTTCAGTTTGCTATATTACGTCTAAAACCATAAAATCATTGTTGCAACAAGTTCATGGCCACGGTTGATACATAGTGCTTTTTGTCCGAAATTTGCTTTTTGTTCGATTTTGCTTTTTGTCCGACAATTTTGCTTAATGTCCGAAACTTTTGCGTTTAGTCCGACGCTTTTTGTCCGATTTGCTTTTTGTCCGTCGCTTTTTATCCGACAATTTTGCTTAATGTCCGAAACTTTTGCGTTTAGTCCGACGCTTTTTGTCCGATTTGCTATTTTTGTCCTACAATTTTGCTTTATGTCCGATATTTGTGCGTTTAGTCCGTTATTTATGCAGCTGAGAATGACAATTTTGCCTTTTTGTCCGATTAATACATAAAGCAGGTTCAATAATTACAAACCCAATGAGTCCATGAATGAGGCAATTCTGTGCCTGTCAACCATTCACGCATGACGAAGTAGTGAGCTGTCGGTTAAAATGTTTAAAGGGGACCATGCAAGGACTGTTTTGACCAAGTTTTGTTCCAATCGGCCCAGTGGTTTCAGAGAAGATCTTCGAATGAGAAGTTTACGACGGACGCAGAGCGCCAATTGATTACAAAAGTAATATTGGGGAAAGTGCTGCCAAGAAACAGGAATTTCACTGTTGCAGAAGTTTCTTAAAGTTTTGAAACCAAATGTGAAAAGTATGTGCTAGCCCTGGTGTTATGCTGGTTATAGTGTCATTGGTATCTTTACTTTCGAGTTCATACATGTATTGGTGTATTAGATAATGGCAATCGATAGAAAGCATATACAAGTTGTCAAAATGTATAGCCATGTGCAGAGAACAAATTTACAGTAAGTTGTAAATTTTACAAAAACCAAAGCTTATATTGGTGTTATTTTTGGGTAATTTGTTCCTTGTTTTGGGTTTTGGTCATCAAAGTTTGATTTTTATCGGAACTGAAGACACATAATTATATAAGTTGTCGAAATGGCAATATGTAGAACTCAAAGTAACTGTAACTATGATCATTTTATTGGTCGTTTAAGGCTAAGGAGGGACAGCTATAGGTGTCTATCGTCTATATATTTTTTTTATGTTGTCTCCTTGACATTTACTCCATTTCCTTTCCTTTTCATAGTGATATAACTATGCACTATACGGAAGCGCGAACGGGAAAAACGCATTTTCTCGATTGAAATTTTATATCGCATGTGCTATATGTCGAACTTTTATATTAAATTGATTTCTGGAATACAAAAATGAGGGAATTAACGAGAATCGTCAATTCTTTAAATATTTAGGTTTTAATCAATACACGTCCATTTTCTAAATCAACAAGTTTAATTCAAATGGTGTATCTGAATACTTTGATCTTGTCAAACATCATAATTCGAGAATTAAAATGGCATTTATTAGAGATCCAACGTATGCAAATATTTTTATAAAACACGTACCTTGGTGTTGATGAAATAGACTTCTATAAAATTGTTCATTTATTCAAGATGTAATGATAATGGAACACAAAATACATAAAATGAGATTTCAATCTGCAAATGAATTTAATCGTCTTTTTCATTCAGTCCTTATATGATTTAACTTGCTTCATGTTACAAAACAATTTGTCAAAAGTGCGTAAAAAGTTCGTGGTTTACTTTGATGATTTTAGTGTATTGCACAAGATGATTTCTAATAAAAAAGTGAATTGAAGCATTAAATTATATTTATTTACTTAGTTTCACATTTCTCATCTATAATTGTAGGGAGAACACTCGAATAATAGTTTAAACAGTTTCTATTTAACAAAGAGCTTACATAGGTTTCTCGGGGAATTATGGATATTTTGTTGATTTACTACCCAATAAAAAGATCAAACAAATCATAATTGTACATATTAAACTTTTTTATCATAAGAAACGCTATGTACAGATCTATTTTTATTAAATTAAATACAATACTATATGATTTCCCTTGTGGGTTGGTCAAAACAAACTCAGGACACAACGAGAAAATATCAGAAAAGCTCTAACATCCTTGCCTAGACTAGAAATGGAAATGATTGTCTTGTCAGGCAACGGATAACAGCGAATGTAAGAATACTTTGCCATTTATAAATAATTTGTAATGTTTGTTGACGAAATTCTTCTAAACGTCGGTGTAGCGTTCGTTTTTTCGACATCGCTCAAACTGCTATGGACTGTCTTGAACTTAATGCGAGGTATGAACAAAGATCTTTATTGAAGACCTGATGGTGACTTCATACTAAAATGTTGTTTCTGTGCTTAGCCGTGTCTCGTCTTATCAATCCTTGCATTGTTTATTTAAGTATGTTTACGTTTATTTTACAAAAGATGGAGTTCTACAAAGTTCTTAGTCGTTCCTAAGATGCAGCATATAACATCACGTTTTTGTTTATACATGACATCAAGTTTTTGTTCGAAAATACATATTACTATCAATAAATTTTAGCATACACCATTTAACGACATTCTTTGATATTAAAAAAAATTCAAAGACGCTGAACAAATTAGTCATTACGTTAGCCCATTACCAAGAAGTAATTAGTACGTTTGTCGTAAATGGGCATTAGATCATTTGCTTGTCACAAAGGACGTAATTTTCTATTGAATATTTATGACTTTTACCGGAGGTCGTTCGGTCATTTATCGTTAAATCCATTAAATTGAACCAAGTTTTAAAATTAAAGTGCAAAAGCATTTTATATTCTCCATGAACACAAATACTCGGTACACATTAAAAGTTAACTTGTTTGTATCAATGATAAAAACACCTTATATCCGAAACGCCGTTTCCAACATCTACATAAAATGATTGGTAGATATTCGAGATCTGCCACCTGAAGATCTGCCCAATGAATCAGCTTTAAATAAGTTGGCCAATATATATAAAGTACCGTGACTCGCATACAATCATTCGTGAAATATGGGGTGGGATATCCTTTGTCCCTAGCCTTTGTGCTTCTTTGCATTCATCTAACGCCTAAAAGTATTGACTCAGAAATAAGTGTTGATTTGAAGGCGTCCGATCCCGGAATCCGAAGAAAATAACTTCCAAATCCCCTATTTTTTTTTCAATCTCGAACCCCACACATTTTGATCGTCTAAACATTTTTTTCAACCAATCATATCGGCTATCAGCTTATGTATTTCCTATGGACAAAAAGCTTCCCTATGAAAACTCGAGTTAAGCTTTGAAAATCCATAGAAAGCTGAGTTTTGCATGTATTTTTGGAGAGAAACCTAGCTACATTTAGGTAGGGAAACTCGAGTTTAGCTCTGGGAAACCAAGACTTCGTCCTCGACACCTAAGTTTCCCTTAGAGAAACCTAGTTTTCGCTACCGAAACCTAGGTCTCCCTACGGAAACTTTGGTTTAGCTTTGGAAAATTAAAGAAAGCTGTGAGCTTCAGCTTTGCATGTTTTTGGAGGAAAACCTACATTTAGAAAGGGAAACTCGAGTTTAGCTCTGGAAAACCTAGTTTTTGCAACTGAAACCTAGGTTTCCCTCTGAGAAACCTAGTTTTTGATACCGAAACTTTGGATTCCACATGGAAACTCGGGTTTGGCTCTGGAAACCCTAGTTTACAGAAGCGAAAATCGGGTTTTCCTCAAGTCATTTTAAGGTGGCGATAGACAGAGATCAACTGACCATACGAAATAAGAAATTAAGATTTTGACTTGCTATTCCTTGAGAATCTGAATGAAATAAGTTTCTCTTCATCGTTAATTAATTTGACATTTATAAGTGCAGAACGGATCTCGTATAACACTTCTCTACGACAAAATAATGCAGAATTGGCATACATACACGTAATATGTATGAAGCTTTAACACGTAATGACAGAAAGAGTTTTTTTTATTACAGAAATGGTATCAGCATAGATTAGCCTGCTGGCGACAACAACAGGGTTTACCCGCCAACAGTGGATCAGTTAAGGACTAGGTCACTTTCTCAATCGATACTGGTTAGAGATACCCATTAGTGTGGAATCAGCCTTATATGATTGAAATACAAATGTACAACAGAATGCCAAACTCTGTCATATCACTTAATTGCTTAATTTGTAATCTCTGCGTCCTTCACAGAAAAATGAAATTGGTGGCACTATATAATTTATACAGTTGCCGAAATGTCAGTGCAACAAGCAAAGCCTTCTGTAAACAGCAGAAACATTCGTTTTCTGTAACTTTTTCAGGGATTTTTTTTTATTTGTGCGTAATTAGTTATAATACCATGAACCTATATTTATAACAAGGCACTGCTCGTGCATGGCTTTTTTTTATAAGTGTCTATAACAATGGTGTATGTGCAATATAAAGCTGTTTGTTATTCACATAAACAATGTATTTTGTGAAATAGGGCATATCTCAGGAACTGTATAGCTGAGGTGATCTATTACAGGATCTTATACCACATACTGGATATCTGTAAATTGGTTTCCAAAAAACTTCTTATATGTAGAGAACACAACGACGAATAAGTTCGTAAAACTATGATAACAGAGACGTAATCAAAATAACACATTTCATGTGTTTCAAAACCATACCTCATTGAGAGAGTTACATTAATGTGGCAGCTCTTGATCTCTTTTATTCAGTTTTGTTTGACATTTATGTACTGCTTTGCGTTATGATTTGAGACATTTATTAAAACTGTTACCGATGTGAGTTTTTCTGTTCATTTAATAATTAAGATAAAACATTCTGGTCAAGATGCCCAAACCTCCTACCAAACCCCATTTAGAATTATGTAATATCATTTAAAGCGAAAATATTTCAGTAGTAATATTTAATTCACAACGAGCAGGGAACTATAGAGGTTCCCGTTTGAGGACATAATAAGATCTAGTTATCACGAGATAATCTGTTATCTTTTGTTTTGCTCAAAATTAACTCGAGCAATAAGCAGAAATCATTTCATTTTAGCAACACATGACCCACATATCAATAAATTGGCAAACCAATACCGAAGCAAAAATGATGAAAGGGGGAATAGATGTGATTGTGAAACACTATGCCCCCTAAAAATTGCAATATACAGTAGAATTTATGGTTTTGTAGACATTTGTACTAAGCTCCATTATATTTATTCAAATATATAATATCAAACCTCTTGCAATTTGAATTAACGAGCTAAAAGCAAAATCTAGATTTTGACCTTTTGACTCCGTGATCTTGACCTTTGACCAATTTGCAGAATGGGGTTCAGCTTAAAATGTTCAATATGCAGTCAAATATGAAGGTCCTATCACATCTGGATGGAAAGATAGAGGCATATTAAAAGTTTTTTTTTAAGTTTTCCAATTTTGAACTTGACCTTTGACGTGACCAATTTTTTGGAGTGAATTTGTACTAAGCTCAATTAGATCTTTACATATATACAATATCAAGTGTCTGGCAATTGCTATTAACGAGCTCAAGCAAAATCTATATTTTGACATTTTGACCTCTGTGACTTTGACCTTTGACCCGACCTTGGCGAAATTTGCATAATGCTGTTCAGCTTCATATGACCAATATACAAACCAAATATTGAAGGTCCTATCACATCTATTTGTAAAGATATAGGCAATATTAAAGTTTTTGTTTAAGTTTTCCCAATTGCACTCAGTGACCTTGACCTTTGACCTAACCCTGATCTCTTAGATGATTTGTACTAAACTCTTTTAGATCTATTCATATATAAAATATCAAGCCTCTAGCAACTACAATTAACGAGCTAAAGGAAAATCTAGATTGACATTTTGAGCTCTGTGACCTTGACCTTTGACCTGACCTTATTGAAATTTGCATAATGGTGTTCAGCTTTACACGATTCATACACATATCAAATAAAAGGTTCTATCCGATCTGGTTCAAAAGTTATGAGCCAGGTTTAAGTTGCGGACAGACAGACAGTCATACAGACATACATACAAACAGACAGGACAAAAACAATATGCCCCCGATCTAAAGATCCGGGGGCATAAAAATTCAAAATCACGGCAAATCATATCCAACACGAATCGAGACAGGATGACAAAGAAAAATGAACAAGAACACCACAAAACAAAAGTACTAGCAGTGTGAACCTCTATAAAAATTGAGGTATCATCAGGTGCTCCGGAAGGATAAGCATGGTCTGCTCAACGCGAAAGTCTCTTCGAATACATCTGATATGCCAAGAAATCATCTATCATATTGTTTTTTAAGCCCCAACTCTATCCCATTCCACGATTGGACACGCACAACATCAAGATAACCCTATCTTGCTATGGCACTACAAATACAAAATCAATTTTGAAAAAAGTGGCTTCTTCTCCTTTAGCTATTCCTTTTTGCAACTTTGTCAGATACCATTGTATATTCGACTTAAAAGAAAGGTGTAAATTGTTAACATCATAAAACACTACCAGTAGTCCCTTGTCTACGTTTTTAATCAACTTCCTATCAACAATATCAAATATAAGATATATATTTCCTTGGGCTTTCTATAGGATTCTTGGAAACACCTTCTATTTGAAATTTAACACTTATCAAAACCGGAACAGGAAGTAACGTTCAATACCTACCGCAATTTCAAATGTATTGTCAAAAGAATAAGTTAGGTTCCATAACAAATATTTCTTCTACTTCGGCTATTAGAATCTGGTTTTCGACGTGCCCATGATGTGATACGGGATTTCAAGTGGAAATCTCGTCCAAATGACCTGGACAAAGTAAGTATAACAAAAACCTATAAACATGCAAAATGGCAACACATATATCAAACTGGTAACAGAAACTTTGGAATCCCACCGTAAACTGGTCCGCCGTTCCACAATGCTACGCTCCTTAGTGTAACACAATAGGAGCCCAGTTTAATCCCACCGCTGCCATCAACATTTAACTGAAGAACCTAAAGCGGTAAATGGATTTATTACCAGAATAATTCTGGATTCATGATACTAGTATATAGGTGGTTACAAAGTCGCATTTCAGTAGTGGTGCCGGAAATGACGTCATCGGAAGTGACCTAGACCGGAAGTGATGTCCAAGAAGTAACGTGACCGGAAGCGGAATTCACATGACCAGAGGTTGAAGTGTTAAGGTTGCGCATGCGCAACCAGAAAGAGCCCTAGTTGAATTGTGTATCCCTTGACCGGAAGTCTGGTATTTTCTCTACTCGGAACGATTCGGGCGTGGTCGTTGGGATGTTTTCGGCAGTTGTCATTGAGTTTGATGATATGTGGTTGTCTTCCATCAAGTTCGCGTTCGTAAAGGGAGGTTTTTTTATTGATCTGTGGGTGTTTTCTATCATGTCCGCGTGCTAAAGTAGAGAAAACTCATGATTTATTAAGGCTGCTTACGAGTTTATGTTTATATTCCCAAGTATGCTAAGACGACTCACGAGTCGCTTAAGAGTACGTTTTTATGCCCCCAGATCGAGGATCGGGGGGGGGGGGGCATATTGTTTTTGTCCTGTCTGTCTGTCTGCCTGTATATAAGGTAGACTTTTGATACTTGGCATGTGTATAGGTCTAGTCAAGAGGAACATAAATATGCAAAAAAAAATTTAGGTCAGGTCAAAAGTCAAGGTCACATAGGTTAAAAAGGGGCGAATTTGGCTGTTTTCACATATTTGGCTGTAAAATCCTTATTATTTATTGTATTGAGACGGGGTTTGTTTTATGTTATTGCTAATAAAATTGCGCAACTGGAGTATGCAGTATTTACCGTTTTTGAGAAACAAGAGGCCCAAAGGGGACAAATGAAAAAAATGATTTTTTCAATTTTTTGTCAGATCTTGATGCAGTAATTTTCTGTAAGTTTCTTAAAGCATGTTTAAACAGATACTTTTACCAATTAAAAACCATTTCAATTAACAAGAGGCGTAAAGGGACTTCATCTGTTTTAGAATAAAGGGGTTAAATTTGGTGTTTTTTATGGTAATAAACAACTTTTGAACTATGTAAGATAGACTTTTAATACTTTTTTTAAGACTTTTACGTTGTTTCGATGGCTCTTATTGGTCTGTTACTTTTAGTAAGAAGGGATTTGATTGATTGATTTTCCTGCATTCAGAATGTCAATCCATGACAAATGGAGGCTTCTGATTGGATGAAATCTCTGCAATTAATTTGTCAGTATTTTGTTTACTTCAACCGGCTTTGTCCCAAACATACAGCCGTTTTAACGTTGCAATAATTTTATCTAAATGACATTCCCTTATTGAAATATTTTATTATATTTTTAACCCTAACCGTATATAGTTATATATTAAATACGCTCACATGACTCACGAGTTTCTCACACGACTCACGAGTTGCTCACGAGCATACTTTTAGCTGTGCTCGCGTGCTCATTTCACTACTCGGTGGCGGCGGTGGTGGGATGATAGGCTATTGTGGTGGAGGAGGAGGAGGTTTGGTGATGGCGGTGTGATGAAAGGCTATTGTGGTGGAGAAGGAGGAGGATGAAGTGGTGGTGGTGATGGGAATGATTATTTTAAAGTAGCTGGGTGGTGGTAGTCTTGGTCGTGGGTTATGGTGAGAGTGGTGTTTGTTTGTGATCTTACCTGATCTTATCACCCTAACCATTATTATATCATCTAACCCTTGTTCTAACTCTAGCCCTAACCCCTTTCCTAGTAATAACCTTAACCCTAACCCTAACTTACCCCATCCATACTCTTACCATAATTTAACCTTAACCCTGTCAATAATCTAACCTAACCCTTACCCTAGCAGTAACACTAACCCTACCTCTACCCCTACTTGTAGTAATCAGTGTTCTATTTGTAACATTAGATAAATTCATTTTTTGTTCTGAGCGGTACCATGTACTAGTATTTCTCTTATGTTACAAACCACCTAAAAATTGTTCGGACGAAGTTTTGTTTTAAATGTACAAGCGGTTTAAGATGACAAGATCATTGAATCAGTTTTCTCTTAGGGTCCATTTTAAGCTACGGTCCATGCTGGCGGCCATTTTGGATAAAGCGCAAACCTGTAAAACATCTTTTTTTCAGAGTACCACCTAAAGACTACCGTGGCCTTGTTTGCTTCCAATTGACCAAAAGGTTTCTACAGAGATCTTTAAATGTGTTTTCCAAAGATTCCAATGTTAAACTATGTTCCTCGCTGTCGGCCATCTTAGATGAAATGCATACCTGAGAAAAAAAACACTATTATTGCAGGGGACCAACTGAAGACTATTGTGGCCAAGTTAAGTTCCAATTTGCTTTGTAGTTTCAGAGAAGTCCTTTGAAAATATTCCGAAAAAGTCCAATGTTAAACTATGTTTCCCGCTGGCGTTCATCTTATAAAAAAAGTAAAGTAAAGTGTGTACCTGATCGAAAAACACTTTTGTTAGCTCACCTGGCCAAAGGCCATGTGAGCTTTTGCCATCACTTGGCGTCCGTCGTCCGTCCGTCCGTTAACTTTTATTCAAAGATCTTCTCCTCTGAAACTGCTGAGCCAATACTAAGCAACTTGGCCTGAATCATCACCAGGGTATGCTCTTTCAAGTTTGTGATTTTTATGTCCGTAGACCAAACAACATGGCCNTGCCGTTTTTTGCAAATTTCTTGAAAACCGTTACAAATCTGACATGGGGGTTAAAATGATCAGCATGACGAGATCTACCTGCCCTGCAATTTTGAAGAATATCCGATAACCCCTCTTGGAGTTATTCCCCTTTTCCGTAAAATTTTCGTTTTTTTGTTACTTTTAGTCTTATACTAGTATATTGAAAATGGTAGAAGATAGAAGTGAAGTTTAAATTACAAAAATGGTCAGCATAGTAAGATCCACATTTCCTTCAATTTTGAAGAAAATCTGACAACCCACATAGGAGTTATGGCCCCTTTTTCTTTGAATTTTCACGATTTTTTTTTAAAATTTTCACTTTTATTTCAAAAACTGTTTGAGATGGAGGTTAACTGTGAATTACAAAAGTGTGGAGCTTTTCGAGGACTACAATTTTTACATATGTCCAGCAGATTAGCATCTCATCCAAGATGGCCGCCACTAGGGAACATAATTTAACACAGGACCCTATGGAAATGCATTCAAAGATCCACTGAGCCAATGTGGACCAAAGGTGGTCCCCTTTAAAGTTTGTGATTTTTGTGGTTGTACCTCATCCAAGATGGGGAACATAGTTTTACATAGGGTCCCTATGTAAAATACATTCAAAGGTCTTTTCTCCTGAAACCACTATAAGCCAATAGGAACCAAACTTGGATAGAATTGTCCTTGGCTGGTCCCCTTTGAAGTTTTATGTTCGTACCTCATCCAAGATGGTCGTCAGCACAGGATATAGTTTAACATAGGACCCTTATGGGAAATGTATTCAAAGATCTTCTTTCTCTGAAACTACTGAGCCAATTGGAACCAAACTTGATTAAAATAGTCTTTAAGTGGTCCCCTTGAAAGTTTGTGATTTTTATGTTCATACCCCTTTCAAGGTGGCTGCCAGCAGAGAACATAGTTTAACATAGGGACCCTATGGGAAATGCATCCAAAGATTTTCTCCCTTGAAACTACCAAGCCAAATTCTACCAAACTTGGTCACAATAGTCCTTGGATTGTCCCCTTCAAAGTTTGTGATTTTGACGTTCGTACCTCATCCAAAATGGCCGCCAGCGTCGAACAAAGTTTAACATAGGAACCCTATGGGAAATGCTTTCAAATGTCTGCCCCTCTGAACCTTCTGAGCCAATTGGAACCAAACCCGGTTACAATTGTCTTTGGGTGGTCCCTTTCAAAGTTTGTAATTTTTATGTTTGTACCTGATCCAAGATTGAAAATGTAACATATGGTGAACTGATTTATAGTATGAATGGTGGTCTTTTCGTGACAATGAATAAAACCAGTCACCAGGTGAGCGATACAGGCTCATGTGAGCTTCTAGTTTGCAAAGGACCAACTAATGACTTTTATGGCCAAGCTGGTTTTATCAAGTGCCTGAAGTCCATTCCTTCCCCACAAATCCTTGACAGATCTGGTTTATATTTCCTGTGTTGCTTCTCTACACAACAAGAGTTGTCAGAAGACAACATAGCTCGCCGGGGATTCCAGTAACTTCAATGCACAATGAATTAGAAAGTAATAAAAAGCTTTTTTACAAGAAAGTTACATATCAAATTTAAACACCCTATCACTAAACAACTTAATTCTAGAAGCAAAGTTAAAAGTTTTTAAAAAATTGCCCTCAGGGCAAGGTCAAGGTCAAAATGTCTACAAATACGGTACCTTTAGAAAGCTCTCCTGATAAGGAAGTTACATACCAAATATGAACTCCCTACTACTAAAAGCCTACCTTCTAGAGGCAAGGTTAAAGTTTTTTAAAAATTGCCCAAAGGGCAAGGTCAAGGTCAAAATGTCTACAAATATGGTACCTTTAGAAAGGTCTCATCATAAGAAAGTTACATACCCAATATGAACACCCTACCACTAAAAGCCTAACTTCTAGAAGCAAGGTTAAAGTTTTATAAAAATTGCCCTAAGGGCAAGGTCAAGGTCAAAATGTCTACAAGTATGGTACCAAAAGAAAGCTCTCATCACAAGGATGCCACATACCAAATATCAACATCCTAGTTCTTCAGGTCTCCATTCCACAAGGCAGGTTAAAGTTTTGCTGACGCCGACGCCGACGACGCCGGGGTGATGACAATAGCTCTCCGGACATTCGTCCCGGCGAGCTAAAAAGCAACCAAGTGAGCCACTGACATTGGGACAGCCGTCATTTATATTTCCAGGGCTAATTATCTTGATCAAATACAAACAGGCTACCCAATGAGAATCCGTCTTAATTAATTTTGATTGATTTTGTTGTCTCATCAATTTCTTTTATGTGTTGAGAAGCAGCCCAGAAAATATAACCCAAATCTGTCAAGGATTTGTGGGGACAGACGTATGCACCTAAGACACTTGACTTGGGGAAGATGGGTTTTATATGGCCTAAAACTTTCTGATGAGATAATCTTTGAATGTGTTTTTACCAACTTTTCAAGAGGTCTTTTGCTGCCATCTTGGAAAAAACGTGTAACCGAAAAACACCTTTTTGCAGGGAACCACAAAGATTATTGCTGCCAAGTTAGTTCTAAATAGTCTAGCAGTTTCAGATGAAAAGAGAAGATCTTTGAATGTATTTCCCCATGAAGTCAAATTGAAACTTATATTTGCTGGTAGCTATCTCGGATAGAGTTCGAACCTGAAATAAGACAATCTCGGCAAACTGTAACACTCACCTGGACCCTGTTAACATAGACGGTCTTTGTTAAAGTATTTAAATTATACTATGGTTTGACTTTGCCTAGTGATTTTAGAGGACAAGACCTTTGAATGTGTTTCAAATGGGTCCAAATTTGGTGTTTTACAGGGACCATCCACAGACAGTTGTGGCCAAGTTTGGTTCAAATTAGCTCATCAGTTGCATAGAGAAGAAGACCTTCGAATGTGTTTTCCAACTGGATCCAATAATAAACTATGCTCCCTGCTGGCATCAATCTTGGATAAAACTCCAATCTGATAAAAAAAAAAACACCCTTTTTGCAGGGGACCATCTAAAGACTTATAATGCAAAATTGGGTTCCATTTGGCTCAGCAGTTTCAGAGGGGAAGATCGTTGAATGTGTTTCCCTATAAGGACCAGTGTCAAAATTATGTTCCCACTGGCGGCCATCTTAGATGTAGCGCTGACAAGAAATATAATTTTTTTGCAGGGACCACTTAAAGAACATTGTGGCTAGATTTGGTTTCAATTGGCTCAGTAGTATCGTATTTCTTTGAAAGTGTTTTAAATAAGGTCCAATTTCAGACCTATGTTACCTGCTGGTGGCCATCTTGGATTTAGCGCTAACCTGAAAAAAACACATCTTTTTTGCACGGACCACTAAAGACTATTGTTGACAAATTTGGTTCCAATTTGCCAAGTTATTTTAGAGGAGACATTTGAATGTGTTTTCCAAAAGGCCCCAATGTTAAAACTATATTTCCCATTGGTGGCCATCTTGGATAGAGCAAGGACCTGAAAACACATTTTTTGCTGGGACCACCTAAAGACTGTTGAAGCCAAGTTTGGTTTCGATTGGCTCAGCAGTTTCAAAGAAAAAGACATTCGAATGTGTTTTCCCATAGGGTCCTATGTCCCCCACTGGCATCCATCTTGGATAAATATCAAATCTGAAAAACACCTTTTTGCAGGGAATCATCTGTGGACTTTTATGGCCAGGTTTGGTTCCAATTGACTCAGTAGTTTGAAAGGAGATCTTTGATTGTATTTCCTATAGGGTCTAATGTTAAAACTATGTTACCTGCTGGCAGCCATCTTAGATATAGTGCTGACCTGAAAAACACCATTTAGTTTATTATGGCCGAGTATGATTCCAATGGCTCAGCAGTATCAGAGGCGGAGATCTTTGAATTGGTTTCCCATGGTTCGATGTTAAAACATGTTCCAATTGGTGGCCATCTTAGGTTAAGCGCACATATGACTAACATCTTTTTTGCAAAAGGGGGGGGGGGGTATAGCGCAACCTGAAAAACATCTTTTTTGGAGGACACAATCTAGACTATTTTGCCAAAGTTTGGTGCCAATTGGCTCGCCAGTATCGAAATATTTCCCAAAGAGTCTAATGTTTAACTATGTTCCTCGCTGGGGGCCATCTTAATAAAGTGTGAACCTGAAAAATACCCATTTTGCAGAGGACCACCTTATGCTTATTGTGGCTAAGTTTGACCCCAATTAGCCCCTAAGAAAGTGTATTCCTATAGCACCAAATGATAAAACTATGTTCCTTGCTGGCAGCCATCTTGGATAAGACATGAACATAAAAAACATTTTTTTGTAGGGAACCACCTAAACATTATTGCTACCAAATTGGTTCTAAATAGCTTAACAGTTTCAGATGAGATGATCTTTGAATGTTTCTTCATCAAGTCAAAATGTTAAGCTATGTTACTTGCTGGTAGCCATCTTGGATAAAACATATAAAAAAAAACATTACTTTTGCTGGGAACGAACTGAAGATTATTGCTGTTAAATTGGTTCTAAATGGCTTAACAGTTTCAACTGAGAAGATCTTTGAATTTTTTCTTCATAGGGTCAAATTTAAAGCTATGTTCCCTGCTGACAGGCATCTTGCATAAAGCAT